>JAJIBD010003223.1:0-97158 GCA_021461705.1 Cryptotis parvus | reverse complement strand
TTTTTTTTAAACATTTTATTATACCACCGTGAGATATACAATTACAAAGTTGCTCACGCTTGGGGGTTTCCGGTCACACAGTGTTCCAGCACCCCGCCTCCACCAGTGCCCCTCAGCCACCACCCATGTCCCCATTCCCTCCCTCCCACATCCCGCCTAAATGGTAGGTTCTTTATCTCCCTCTCCTCTCCCCTCTCTCTCTCCCTCCTTCTCCCACACATTGTGGGTTGCACTTACGCATACTTAGAAGCCATCATTTGTATTTTTTGTCTGTCCTTAATGCTCAGTTCTATGTTAGCATCAGAACTTTAGACATTTATTCACTCATGTTCCTTTCTCTATCTAAACCAACCTCTGACTCCACACGCTTGTGGTAATTTCCACTTTTGGTAAGATCACCTAGTATATTTATGCCATGCAAATAAATGCAGTCATTCTATGTCTCTCCCTTTCCTTCTGACTAATTTCACTCAACATGATTCTTTCCATATCCATCCATTTATAGCAAAATTTCATAACTTCATTTTTTCTGACAGCTGCATAGTATTCCATCGTGTAGATGTACCACAGTTTCTTTATCCAGTCATCAGTTCTCGGGCATACTGGTTGTTTCCCAGGTTTTGGCTATTGTGAACAGTGCTGCTATGAAAAAAAAGTGCGGATTGTGTTTCCGCTGTGCGTTTTGGCTTTCCAGGGTATATTCCCAGGAGCGGGTATGGCTGGGTCAAAGGGGAGCTCAATTTCTAGTCTTTGGAGGAATGTCCATATTGTTTTCCAGAAAGGTTGTACAAGTCCACATTCCCACCCAACAGTGTATGAGAGTCCCCTTTTCCCCACATCCACGCCAGCACTTGTTGCTTTTACCCTTTTGGATATGGGCCATTCTCTGTGGTGTGAGGTGACATCTCATTGTTGTTTTGATTTGCATCTCTCTGATGATTAGTGATGATGAGCATTTTTTCATATGCCTTTTGGCCATTCGGATTTCTTCCTTGTCAAAGTTTCTGTTCATCTCCTCTCCCCATTTTCTAATGGGGTTGGCTGTTTTTTTTATATAGCTGTACCAGTGCCTGATATATCCTGGATATTAACCCCCTTATCAGATGGGTATTGGGTGAATATTCTTTCCCATTCCGTCGACTGTCTTTCTATCTTGGTCACTGTTTCTTTCGAGGTGCAGAAGCTCTTCAGTTTCATGTAGTCCCATATATTTATATTTTCTTCTAGTTGCTTTGTTAATGGTGCTTCACCTTTGAAGCTGTCTTTAGCATCGATGTCGTGGAGGGTTTTTCCCTATATTTTCTTCAACATACTTTATGGATTCAGGTCTGACATTGAGATCTTTAATCCATTTTGAACTGATTTTTTGTGCAAGGTGTTGGGACACAGGTCCAAATTCATTTTTCTACATGTAGCTGTCCAGTTTTCCCCAGCACCACTTGTTGAAGAGGCTTTCCTTACTCCAGTTTGGACTTTGCACCTTTATCAAAGATTAACTGATCATGTCTTTGAGGGTGGGGTGTCAGGATACTCAACTCTATTCCATAGGTCCACCGGTCTGTTTTTATTCCAGTACCACGCTGTTTTAATTACTGCTGCTTTGTAGTACAGTTTGAGGTTGGGAAAGGTGATGCCTCCCATCTTCTTCTTCCCAAGGATTGCTTTTAGCTATCCGTGGGGCTTATTATTCCATATGGAATTTCAGAAGTGTTTGGTCAATTTCTTTAAAGAATGTCATGGGAATCCTTATAGGAACCGCATTGAATCTGTACAAAGCTCTAGGGAGTATTACCATCTTAACAATGTTAATTCTCCCCCATCCATGAGCAGGGAATGTGTTTCCATTTCCTCGTGTCCTCTTTTATTTCTTGAAGCAGTGTCTTGTAGTTCTCTTTGTATAGATCCTTTACACACTTGGTTAAGCTGATTCCTAGGTATTTGATTTTCTGTGGCACAATTGTGAATGGAATCGATTTCATAATATCCCTTTCTTCTCTTTCGTTATTTGTGTATAGGAAAGCCACCGACTTTTTGGGTATTGATTTTGTACCCTGCCACTCTACTATACCTGTCTATTGTTTCTAAGAGTTTTTGGGTCGAGAGTTTAGGGTTCTCTAGGTATAATATCATGTCATCTGCAAATAATGATAGCTTGATTTCTTCCTTGCCTATCTGGGTGCCCTTAATGTCCTTTTCTTCTCTGATTGCTATGGCGAGTACCTCCAGTACTATATTGAATAAAAGAGGTGAGAGAGGGCAACCTTGTCGTGTTCCTGATCTTAAGGGGAAGGCTTTCAATTTTTCCCCCATTGAGAATGATACTCGCTGTGGGCTTTTTGGTAGATGGCTTTGACTATCTTGAGGAAGCTTCCTTCAATTCCCATTTTCTGGAGGGTTTTAATCATGAATGGGTGCTGGATCTTGTCAAATGCTTTTTCTGCATCTATCGATAGGACCATATGGTTTTTATTTTTTCTCTTATTGATGTGATGTATTATGTTGATTGATTTGCGAATGTTGAACCATCCTTGCATTCCCGGGATGAATCCTACTTGGTCATGATGTATGATCTTTTTGATGAGTCTTTGGATTCTGTTTGCTAGTATTTTGTTGAAGATCTTAGCATCTGTGTTCATCAAGGGGATTGGTCTGTAATTTTCCTTCTTTGTATTGTCTCTCCCTGCTTTTGGGGTATCAGGGTGATATGCGCCTCGTAGAAGCTGTTTGGGAGTGTTTCTGTTTCTTCTATTTCCTGGAAGAGCTTGAACAGGACTGGCAGTAGGTCCTCCTTAAAGGTTTGGTAGAATTCGCCAGTGAACCCATCTGGACCTGGGCTTTTGTGTTTGGGCAGACTTTTAATTACTGTTTCAATTTCCCGATGGTGATAGGCTTATTTAGGTATTGAAGGTCTTCTTGTTTCAATCGTGGGAGGTTATAGGACTTCAGGAATTTATCCATTTCTTCTAGGTTCTCATGTTTTGTGGCATACAGGTTCTCAAAATAACCTCTGATGATCTTTTGTATTTCTGGTTTTTTCTGTTGTGATGTCACCATTTTCATTTCTGATTCTGTTTATTTGGGTTCTCTCTTCCCTGTCCTTACAAGTCTTGCCAGTGGCTTGTCGATCTTGTTTAATTTTTCAAAAAACCAGCTCTTGGTTTCATTAATCTTGTTGGTTTTTTTGGTTTCCAGGTCGTTGATTTCCTCCTAAGTTTCACTATTTCCTTCCTTCTGCCTGGGTTGGGCTTCCCTTGTTGGTCTTTTTCTAGTATTTTCAGCTGTGAGGTCAGGTTATTTATATGGGCCCTTTCTTCTTTTCTGATGAATGCTTGCAGAGCTATGAACTTTCCTCTTAATACAGCTTTTGCTGTGTCCCACAAGTTCTGATAGTTGGTATCTTCATTGTCATTTGTTTCTAAGAATCTTTTGATTTCCTGTTTGATTTCTTCTATGACCCATTTGTTGTTCAGCAGTGAGCTGTTTAGTTTCCAGGTGTTTGGTTTAGCTCCCTGCTTCTGTGTATGGTTCACTACTATTTTCAGTGCATCGTGATCTGAAAAGATAGTCGACACAATTTCAATCTTTTTTTATTTTGTTGAGGTATGCTTTGTGGCTCAGTATATGGTCTATCTTGGGAGTATGTTCCATGTGCACTGGAAAAAAAGTGTATTCAGCTTTTTGGATGAAAAGCCCTGTATATATCAACCAGCTCTCTTTCTTCTATTTCTTCCTTCAGGTCCAGTATTTCCCTGGTGAGTTTCCAGCCTCGTCGATCTATCCATAGTCGATAAGGCAATGTTGAAATCTCCGACTATTATTGTGCTACTGTTGATGTCTTCTTTGAGGTCTATTAATAGTCCTTTACCTACTGCATGTGTCTTTCACCTCCCCACATGTGTCCTTCACCTCACCGTGTGACCTTCACCTCACCCACATATGTGCTTCACCTCACCACGTGTGTCCTTCACCTTCCCGCATGTGACCTTCACCTCCCCGCATGTGTCCTTCACCTCACCACATGTGACCTTCACCTCACCATGTGTGTCCTTCACCTCACCACATGTGACCTTCATCTCACCACATGTGACCTTCCACCTCACCACGTGTCCTTCACCTCCCCGCATGTGTCCTTCACCTCACCACGTGTGTCCTTCACCTCACTGCATGTGTCCTTCACCTCCCCACATGTGTCCTTCACCTCCCCGCATGTGACCTTCACCTCCCCCGCATGTGTCCTTCACCTCCCCGCATGTGTCCTTCACCTCATCCCTCGAGTACATGCATGGATCTACCTTAATTCTTTTTAATGGCACCATAGGATTCTGCCCAGTGGAATGGACCAAAATGTAATTTCCCTGTCAATTTAGGGCCGCCACTTCCTGGTCGTTACTATAATACTTCAGACATCGGGCGAGGTGTTTCCCCTGCGCACGCAGCCAGTCTGGCTTTGATCCCTAATCCCTGAGTGCAGAGCCAGAAGTAACCCTGAGCACCTCCAAGTGTGGTCCCAAACAGAACAAAATGCTGCTGTTGCATTAATAAGCTTCTATGCACTGTTCAAACACAGGAGGACCTTTACTAGGGCAGACACCCAAACGTATAATTATAAGAGCTGAAAGAGCTGTGATTTTCTCACCACAGGCCTGGGCAAAGGTGGCACCTTGATACTGTAGCGAGGCTGAGACCTACCAGCCTAGGTGCATAGAGTGTTCAGTGTGAGTTAACCGTTTCCTCCCCTTCAGAGTGCCTCTCCCCAGACTGTAAATTTCCCATTTGACAGCATGAAACTGGGGCTGAAACAATGATGTTATTAAGGGGTGTGGCCCCGGCTGTTGCCTGCAGCAGAGAGAAATGGGGGCTTTGGGCCAGGCTGCCCTGCAGCCCCACTGGGGACTTCCTGACTTCTGTGCTCAGGACTCACTTCCCGCCCCCTCTGCAGTTCCCATGGGTGCCTCCTCTGCCCCCGCCTTCTTTTCCTCTCCCTCCATCCCTCCTAAAAGGTCTGCTGAAAGCTGGCAAACTCCACATGTTCTCCTCTTGCATCAGTCTCCCCAGAGAAAGTTCCAGATGGACCAAGGGGCCACAATGGCAGCATTATATCAGCCCCAGTCCCTGCTTCCAAGCCCCCTTCTGGGGACAGGAAGGGCAGGGGTACAAAGGGAGTCCTTTAGAGGGAGCCGAGGGGCGCAGGGCTGGAAAGATATCAGCCCGCAGTCTGGAAGTTCTTTGTCTTTTTGGCTTCTGATGCCCCATCGGGACTCGGGAGAGGCAAGTGGAGCAGGTCCAGCTGCAAGCTCCCGGCCCCACGTCCTGGGGCATGCACAGAGCAGCTATAGTGACACATTCGTGTGCACACTCACCCTCACAACACACACCACTCATGTGACACATGCACACATAAGCACGGTCACTCATGACACGCGCACACACACGTGCCTTGCCTCTTCCCCTGGACCCAGAAGGACTGTGCATGCTTGGGGGTTGTTATGCCCAGAGCCAGACTGGGCTGGAGTGACAGACCCTGGCAGGGTCTCCTGAAACCCCAGCCTGGCTGGTGGGTGCGGCCGCTTCTTGCCCATTAGCTGAGCCAGCCCTGTACCCCCCGACCCGACCCTACCCCATCGGGAGATGTGAACAGGATGTGGCCAGAGTGGGGCCCACCGGCCTTGCTCTGTGGGCAGTGCAGGGGCACCCACCCTGGGCATCTTGGCAGAGGTGGGCGCAGCGTGGGCACTACACAGCAGAGTGGGGGTCTTATGGGGAAAGTGCAGACCCCTCCCCTCTGCTTCAAGGACAAACCCTCCTGACCCGTGGGGAAAGGGCTATTTCCAGGCGCCATTGCTGGTCTGTGCCAGGGGTCTCATTCACAAATTGCCACCTTCCAATGACATTATACATGTCCCCAAGGCCAGCGCCTGGGGAATGGGTTATGTATGTTTGAGTGTGTGTGAGTGTGTGAGAGAGAGAGCGTGTATGAGTATGTATGTGTGCCCTGGGGTCCTGGACAGATACCCACTGCCCCATCTGTTGCCCTCTGACTGGCGTGTCTGCACCCATGATGGCACCCCCATCCCCAGACACTACCTTTAGCACCAGCTCCGCTTCTTCCCCCGTTCTCCTTCCCTTTCTTGGTTCCTCCCCAGAGGTGGTGTTTGGGGCACTCCACCTGTCCCGGGGGGGGGGCCCCACCCTGAGACAAACCTCGGCACCTTCTCTGCAGGCACCTCTTCACTGCAGCCTACACAGAAACGCAATACACAGCCCCTGGCCACCCAGCCCGCCGCACGCTGAGATCAGAGGTACCTGGGGCCCCTCCATCATGCCAGCTACACTCCCGGGAAGGGCAGGGGAAGCGTTGCATGGGTTGGCTTTTCCCCAAGAGTACCTTGGGGCATGCTAAGGAGGGGTCCCCTCTTGCTAAAGGCAGCGGCACCCCGTGAACACTGGCATGGGCTGGGGACAGGTTGTCATGGTTCCAGCCCGGCCTCTGAGCTGCCAATAAGCTCGTGAGACTGAGGACTGTGGGCATGAATGAAGCGAGGGACACCTGTGGCCCCACTGTCCCCCACATCCTGCATGGAGTTCAGGGGCTCCTTTCCCAGGAGGCTGGGCAGGGCCTGTGGCTGTCCCGTGAGCTGGCCTGGGGCGGGCACTAATGGCTGGCACACTTTGTGTCCATGTGGGTCAAGTTTGCACAAAACTTCCTCTCTTCCATTTCAGGGAGTAGGGAAGGGTCCCTGCTGGAAAATGCAGGCCAATATTAAAGCCACTTTGGGTTTCTTTTGTTTGCTTTTTGAGCCACACCTAATGATGCTCAGGGGTTACTTCTGGCTCTGCACCTCCTGGTGGTGCTTGGGGGACCCTATGGGATGCCAGGGCTCAAACCCGGTCAGCTGCTTGCAAAGCAGACGCCCTCCCCACTGTACTATCGCTTTGGCCCACATTTGCTTTTTCTTGAGTCATGTGTTAGGCCCTCATGTGGCCCAGGGAAGGAGCTCTTGTGCAGGCGACTGGCAGAACCCTGACTTCTCTGAGATGCGGCGGGAGCTGGTGGCTCCCCATGGAGCCTTCCTGGAGATGTTCAGGGTGCCCCCAGCTCAAACCACCTCCTCCTCTCTGCCCCTTGGGCAGGAGCAGGCAAAACCCCACACAACCCCTGATCTGGCACAGAGGCTTCTCCTGAGTCCACCCTCCCCTTCTGTTGGTGCTCAAGAAGGGCTCAGTCCGCCCATGGGCAATGACCTCATGCATCCAGCTGTGGCGTCTCCCCCACCCCGGGGCCCCTGGGCTGAGCGGCCAGGAAGGAATGTGATGACCTCAGGAGGGCCTGAGCCCAGCTGTGCTCCAGTGGTCAGCAGTGATGACAGGCCTTTGGGCCCCTCAAATCCCCCTGACTTCTCCCTCCCGAGGTTGTTGTGGGCCAGAACAGGGCCCGCCTCTGGGCCCCGCCTCAGGGCATCAGGGCATTACGGTGGAAAGAGCCAGGTCCCAATACTAGCTGCTTAGAGCCCAACACCCTTCCTGCAGAGCCCCTTCCGCTCCCCCACTCCCAGGCCCGCCAGGCTTATTCCTCTGGAGGCCTGGTGGAGCAGAGTTCTGGGAACCTCAGACTTTGGGAACCAGCCCTTTATCAAGGGCAGATCATGGGGGTGGATTAAGGTGGAGGCCAAGAGTTACAGATCCGTGCGTGAAGCCAGGGCTGTAGTCTCGGCTGACTCTTGCCTGCTCCTTCTGACCACGCCTGCCAGGTGGCCTCCGTGCAGGCGGGAGCGAAGGAGCCAGTGGGTGCTTCCCGGGGCGCGGGCTCAGAGCTGTCTGCGGTGGTGAAGGGTGGGGCAGCCATGAGCTGTGGGACAGTCAGGGTCTGGCTCCTGAGGCCATGTGGCCAGGGACCACGGTGGGGGTTCCACAGCCCCAGTGAGCCATTGTTGACTGGGGGCCGTGCAGGAAATGGAGGTCTCTCACTTTATCTCTGACCCCCGAATCTGTGCTCCGCGTGTCTATCTGCCCCTTCCAGCAGGACCCTGTGTGGCCACATCCACAAACACTTTGTTCCAGTAAAGCTACACTTTCATTCCCAGGGTGCGCATGAAGTGTGCTGTGTGTGTGTGTGTGTGTGTGTGTGTGTGTGTGTGTAGGGGAAGGGGTCACAGAGGTGGCTGATATAGATGCCCACAAGCCACTGCATGATGCCGTCTCTGGCCTCTGGTTGTCAGTCTGGGCCTGGAGGGCCTGTAGGAGCACAGTAGCGGGTGGCACGGAGCCTCACGAGCTGGTGCTGGTGGTACAGGAGTGCGGGAGCCTTGCAGGCTGGGGTGTGTGCATGCGGGAGCCTTGCTGGCTGGGATCTCATCTCTTCCCCTCTTCCAAATGCCCGCTCTCCCGTAGGACCACTGTTTCTATCATGGCACCGTGAGGAACGTGGCTCTGTCCAGCGTGGCCCTCAGCACCTGCCGGGGATGAGGTAAGAGGCGTGGTGGCAGGCGGGGGCGGGGGGGCAAGGCCGGTACTGCATCCTCCTTCTGGAACAGGTGCCATTAGGCCCAGACGCACCAGCTCTCCCAGGGGCCTGCTGGGCCAGGGGCCTGTTGCTCCTAGGGAAGCAGCTGTTTTCAGAGGTTGGGTCCATGGCACCAGCGGAGCAAGAGAAGGACTGCTGCCGGGAGGCCAGGACAAGGACACTAGAAAGCCCCAGGCACAGACGGAGGGAGCAAGGACATGGGGGGAGCCAGGAGGCGGATGTAGGGCTCTCGCTCTGTGTGATCCCAGCGGGAGAAGCTGGGAAACACGAGCTTTCAAGTGACCAGGTCTGTGCCTGTGTGCTGAAAAGCCAAACATCCCGCCGGCCTCAGGAGTGCTGAACCACTGAAGGGTGAAGCCAAGCGGGCAGCTGAGCTGGTGCATCCAGGCTGGGAGCAGTGCAAGGATGGCCACTGGCCACTCTGAGGGCCGGGAGGGGCTCTCTGCCCGCTTCCTCCCTGGGTGAGCAGATGGCACACGTTCCCGATCCCGTCTGTCCCACAGCTGGTCAGCAGGGCCTGTGTGCTCCCCAGGAATGCCGTGGGCAGTCCGCTCTCTGCACCTCACTGTCTTCCCCCGCTCGAGGCCCCAGAGTGAACTGCTTACTCGCTCCCCACCCGGGCCTTCCTTGGCTCTAGACTGGGCCCTGCACATCTGTTTCTCGGGGAGGGGTTGGGGGCATATCATCGGTCAGACTCACTGAAACAGGAAACAAGCTTTTGCTGGGAGGCCAAGTCACAGCCCAGACCCCAGCTTTAGTGGCCTGCTTCAAGCCAGCTGGCCTCTGGCAGTGTGGCTGGGCCAGACCACTGTACCCCCGCCTCCCGCCCTATGGTTCTGCAGTAAACAGCGCCTGTCCCCCGGGTGAAGGCAGCAAGCAGAACCAGCTGTCCCTCGGCCCCTCAGCTGCAGCTGAGCCATCCCACAACATCAGAAGGTTGGGCCTTTCCCCATCTTCTGCCTCCAGGGGCCTCATCACTTTGAGCGGAAACCTCAGCTACGTCCTGGAGCCCATTCCCGGCCTCGGGGCACAGCACCGCCTCTACAGACTGGAACTTCTTTCGCTGCCCACGGGCTCCTGTGGGCTCCCACCCTCCCCACCTGGCACACCCGGCGCCCCACACTGGCCCCTGTTGTTTACCAACCACACCCAGCGCCGATCTCAAAGGGTGAGTCCCGGGACCCGGCACCTGTGGCCTTGACACCCCTCCTCCCACTTGGTACCCACAAATCTCTGAGCACAAGGACACTGGCTTAGAAGGGACAAAGCTGTAGCCCGGGGACCCTTGTAGCACTGGGGGAGGGATCCCCTCGGGTCAAACACTCACTCTGGAGGAGATGCTTTAGTGCAGCACAGGGGAGGAGCCATGTGTGCCCGATGCTGGCATAGGCCCGGCCCCCGTCTCGGGGATGTGGTTCCCCCACTGATCTGGGCATTGGGTTACCTGCAGGCACCACCCCCGTCCCATTCCCACCCTCCACTCCATCCTGCCCCCGGCCCTCACCTGCCTGTTCACGATTTAAGGAGCAGGGTGGACTCCTACACCCTTCCCAGGCCCCACCCCTGCCCCGTCTATCACCTGCCCTGTCTCACCCGCAGATGAAAAGAGACGAGTTGCAGACCACAAAGTTTGTTGAACTGTACCTCGTGGCTGACTACGCGGAGGTAGGTGCCACTGGGCTCTGGGTGCCTAAAACAGTCTGCTCAGGAGGACTCTGTCACCATCTGGCCACTGAGGGGACAGGTCATGGTTTTTAGTATATGTGCTGCCAAGTGAGCACTAGGTCACGGCTTTTTTTTTCTCTCCACCTCGCCCAGGCCTCGACCTTAAGCTCTTTCTGATGCTTTATTTATTATTATTATTATTATTATTATTATTATTATTATTATTATTATTATTATTATTATTATTCGCTTTTTTGGGGTCACACCCAGCAATGCTCAGGGGCTACTTACTCCTGGCTCTGCCCTCAGGAATTACTCCTGGCGGTGCTCGGGGACCATATGGGGATGCCGGGATAGAACCCAGGCCAGCACAGGCCAGCACATGCAAGGCAAACGCCCTACCCGCTGGGCTATCGCCCCGGCCCCTCTTTCTGATGCTTTAGAGTTGAGAAAAACACCACTTATATATTTAAATTTCTTTCAATTATTATTATTATTATCATTATCATTATTATTATTTTGGAGGGGGCACCCAGAGTGCTCAGGACTTACTGTACTCAGGGATCACTTCTGGTGGTGCTCTGGCGGCCCTATTGGAGTGCTGGGGATCAAACCCGTGTCAGCTGAGTGCAGGGCCAGCACCCTCCATGCTCTGCTGTTGCTCCAGCCTTTCATCTGTTTAAATCCTTGCCTTGTGGGGGTCCCTGCTGTGATCATGTTGATCCCACATTGAGGAGTCAAAACTGGGAGGGTCTCGAATGGGGACGGGTCTGGGCTTACCTCCAGAGCTAGAGTCCCAGTCATGGGGTCCGTGCCCCCCCAACACTGTGAGCCTGTGCCCAGGCGGCTTTGTCATCTCGGCCTTGAATTCTTGTCTTCTCTACCACGTGACATTCCTTGTTGGGGCCCTAACACTCACCTGTCGCTTCTGGCTGGGATTTCCTTCTTGGTTTTTCTGGGGCTTGCCCAAGTCAGTGAATAACCCAATCTGCCTGTGTAGGCACCCAGAAGGCTGCAAGCTGATGGCAGCTCAGCTGTGTCTTCCTTAAGCGGGGCTTTCCTTAAGCGGGGCTGGACCAAGTTGGAAGGAGGAGAATATCCCAGGCAGGATTGATGGCTTGGTAACCAGCCCCCAGGCACAGGGGGTGCAGACACAGGGAGTTGCAGACCCTGCAAACAGCTTCTCAAGTCTGGGCTCTCAGCCAAAGACCTTGGATGACTCTTGGGAGTGCAGAGGGGGACCCGGCCCAGCCCCTGCACAGTGTAGCCTCACAATGTCGGGTCCATGGTGGCTGATTTACAGTTGTGCTGGGGCGGGAGCTGCGGGCACCGCAGAGCCCTGCGATAACTGGTCCCACCGTGCGGGGTGGTCTCTGCTGTCCAGCTGGGACATTGCAGGGGGACAGATACAAGCTTGGCTGCTTATGGGGGCCTCTCTGGACCCAGACAGCCAGGGTAGGGGCTGCACGGTCTCATGTCCCCAATGTCCTGAGCCTGGGGCCCAGGCCAGCCCGAGCATACGCCGCCTGTGCTCAGGGGTCTTTGGCCCTCTGCACGCACCTTGTCGCCCTGCCCCCTCCCAAACTGCCCCGGCCCACGCTGCTGCTGCCCTGGTACCTCAGGGAACCCCAGCTTGGGCTGTTCAGAATGAGGGACTCACGCCCCAACGTTGAGGCAAACAGGGTGGGTGGGTGAAGGACAGCAGGAAGACTGTGTGGCCCAGCCCTGGGGTGGACAAGTCCAAGAAGGACGGTAGCCTCTGCCGCTTCTCGGGCCCAGCTGGGTCACCCACTCCTGGGCTAGGCCAGGCCTGCCCACCAACTGTGCCCACAGGCGCCACAGTGGGATGCGCCATGAGAGTCTGTCACTTGGGCTGGGATTGGGAGTGCATTGACCTTCCCTGGAACTCAGCACAGGTTGGTGGGCACCAGGGGGTTCTCCTGCTGCTTGCATGTGTCCCCTGCCCAGCGCTGAGCGTGTAGGCTTGGGAGAATTGGACTGTACCGGATTCTACACCTGGCTGTGCTAATGTGGGCAGTGGGGCTCGATGGGAGTGTATGCATTGACTGTGTAGAAGCGAGTAGAGGGAAGTGAATTCAGAGAATAACTGGGGCGGCGGCGAGGAGACCCACACAGCTCGGGGCCCTCACCTGCCCGGCCCACCCTCTGCAGTTTCAGAAGAACCGGCGGGACCCAGACGCTACGAGGCACAAGCTCATGGAGATTGCCAATTACGTGGATAAGGTGAGACCGAGGTTGTGCCAGCAGGTGCGTGGGTCCAGGCGCTGAGCCCCAGCCTGTAGACAGCCTGCCCGGGACTCTCTCCCTGAGGTGACCCTGTGGCTTGGTTTGTTTTCTTTATCTGCTGTTTTTTGTTTTGCTCTTCTTTGGAGTCCACATCCAGCGGTTCTCAGGGTTTTTATGCTCCTGGCTCTGCACTCAGGAATTACTCCTTGCGGGGCTTGGGGACCCGTGGGGCACAGGGAATGGAACCCGGGTCAGCAGTGTGCAAGGCAAGTGTCCTCCCTGCTGCTCATTGGCAAACTCACAGTGGCTGGCCTTGCATGTGGACTTTTCTGGAGGGATTCCCTGTGTTTTGGCTGTAGGCTGTGGTGCCCCGGTTCTGTTCTCTGTGAGGCTCACTTAGGCGGGGAGGGTGCCTGCTGAACTTTCAAGCAGATGGCTGCTCAGGACCCCATAGGAAGGTCCAGAAAGTAACTGCTGCGTAGGGAGACCACACAGGGGTTTGTGCAGACCCCCAGAATATTTGCCCTTCCCAGGAGCTGGTCAGGGCCTTGCAAGGTCGAGGAAAGGGAGGATGTTGGCGAGAAACAAGCAGAACAGAAACATTGCCTTTTCTCTTCTTTTCTTTCTCTTTTCTTTCACTTTTTGGTTGGCCTTGGTGCATTTGGAGGACGACAGGTAATTTGGGGGTGTCCACAGAACCCCTACAGTTGGGCCTGCAGGAACCCAGGGAAACCAGTGGGAAACCTTTCATCTCTCTGGAGAATAACGGGGAGAACCCATACTGGTAGAGGTTTGCTGGCAGAGTGACCCCCCCACCCCCGCCCCTGGCACTGGCCACACAGGCTGTGACAAAGAACAGGGCCAGTGGCAGGAAAGATAGCCACTGGCATTTCTAGGAATGAAAAGCTCCATCTCTCAGTGTCCAACATATGGCATTGGGAAAACAAGGAAAGTTTATTTTCTGGAGGCGGGGACAGGAGACCCCCGCCTTCTCCCTGTTGTTCTGCAGACCCCACAGGTGGGAGGTTTGACCTCAGCTACCCACTGTGACCGCCTGTGGTGAGAAAGTCCCAGACAGAGGCCTTGGCTACTCCTGTCCTCTACCTGCCACCGCTGCTCTGGGAGTCCTCAGTTGGGACCCACTGAAGCTCTCACCTCTTCTCTGGCCTGGCTGAGCCAACTGCTGGCTGTGTGTGCCAGCCACAGCTGGGATACGCTCGGCCTCCCATCGCTGAGTCAGCGAGTCCGGCCTGAGACCTTTTCCTTCCGTCTGTTGCGGCCAAGTCCCAGTCCCTGAGCAGCCGAGTAGGGCCAGACCCTGTTTGCTCTGACAATTGGCAAGACACAAACCGGGAGGAAATAAACTTCCGCCAAATCTGGAGCCTGCCACGCCCTCCTGTGTGTGTCTGTATGTGTGTGTGTCCAGAATCCGCTGAATCTGGAGCCCACCACACCCCCCCTGTGTGTGTCTGTGTCTGTGGTATGTCTGTGTGCGTGTGTCTATGTGTATGTCTCTGCGTGTTTCTGTGTGTGAGTCTGTGTGTATATGTCTCTGCATGTGTGTGTGTGTATCTGTGTGTGTGTGTGTTTGTGTGTATGTCTGGGCGTGTAGGGCCTCCAACACTGAGTGGGGTCTGACTATCTGGGCTCAATCCCAGCTCCCCGTCCTCCCACAGAGACTCAGACCATGCCAAGCCCCCCAAAGCATTCACAGGAAGTCACCTGCCCTGTCCATCTGCTTGTGCCAGCCCCAACTACAGGCCATCCCGGCCAGTTTGGGATGAAAACAGTATCTCCCATGCATGAGACCAGGAGTTGACATGTGGCATTTTCTTGGTTTGTAAATCACAGCCCTTAGCAGCCTGGAGAATATAGTCTCTCCAGCCTTCAGCGGGCTTAGCCCACAAGGGACATTTTGCTCCCTCTTGCATGTTTGGGGGCTGGAAATAATTGTGGTCCACTCACCATGGGAAACCCCAGAAGTATGGCTCATGGATGGGCTTGGACAGAAGCTTGAGGATTCCAGGGAGACTCCCACAGGCAATGAGCATCCCAGGTGCTCTGTCTGCCGGAACCCACCTGCTTACCGCCAGCAGAGCTGGGCAAGGCTGGCTGGCAGATCTCAGAGCCTTCCAGCAGCCAGGGCACTCTCTGTCTACCAGCACATAAAGGAGATAACCAATAGCTAGACCCCAGATCCGCACATCCCCAAATCTGCAAAATGAAGAAAGCCAGATTCAAAAGATTTATCGTTCAATTTTTTTTAAAGAAACAGGCCAACGGAGAGATGGCAAGTGGCTTGACAAGGGCCGGGTTTGGGTGTGAAGGTGGAGAATGGCCAGATGTGGGTGTGGACATGGTTGTGCCCTTCCTGCTCCAATGGGCTCTTTGGGGATCAGATTAAAGTTTACAATTTGGCCAATTAGGTTTTAGAAATTTACATACAAGAGCTATTTTTGTTTAGTTGTTTTTTTTTGTGGGGTGGGGTTGTTCTTGCTTCTAGCTCTGAGCTCAGAAATCATTCCAGGGGGTTCAGGGAACCCTGTGGAGTGCTGAGAGTGGAACCCGGTGCAGCCGCGTGCAAGGCCAGCGTCCCCACTGTACCCTCACCCCAGCCAACAAGGGCCGTTTTTCAGGTTCGAGATTATTGAACTCCTCAAAGTGAAGGCCATGTCTACGTCGTGGGGTTATCACAGACGTGTTTTGAATCCTGAGTCCTGAGCTTGGGGTGGGCCTGTGTGCTGGACGCTGGCATCTGGGTGAACCAAGCTGGCCCCTGTCTTCCAGTTCTACCGATCCCTCAACATCCGCATTGCCCTGGTGGGCCTGGAAGTGTGGACGCACGGTGACCTGTGTGAGGTGTCCCACAACCCCTACTCCACCCTTTGGTCCTTCCTGGGCTGGCGCCGCAAACTGCTGGCCCGGAAGAGCCACGACAACGCCGCAGCTGATCACGTAAGGAGCCTTCCTGCACCCTGAGGAGTCAGGGGGGACAACACATGCCTGCACGTCTCAGACTCGGCCCTCAGACATGGGCTCTGCACCACCCTCCCAGCCATTGACCCCTGCAAATGTCGCAAAGCCTAGGGGTGGAGTCACTTCACAGTCTTGAGGAACCCCAGAGGTGTCTCCACACCACCACCGCTGTCCCAGGGGCTCCAGCCATTCTTGTATCTCACATAGTGCATGAGCTTGTCACCTTGAGCAGGCTCGAAAGATGGGTGCCAGGGTGTCCTCCTGGCTGCTAGGTGCTAGGGGCTGACAGCCCAAAGGAGCCTGGGAGTGGGTGGGTGCCAGGGGGACAGTGTGTGGACCCTCAAGAGGAAGGAGCAAGGTGGGGCCTCTGGTTATCACTGACGTGTTACTAAGTTGCCCGGAGACCTTCTCAGGTGCCCCTTTCCTGGTCTCCAATCCTACAACCTGTCAGACCTTAACTCATGCTAAAGGAGATGGGCACCATTCCATGACCACAGAACTTGGGAGTGGCTTTTTATTTGTTTGGTTTTGGGTCACACCTGCCATTGCTCAGGGATTACTCCTGGCTCTGCACTCAGGACACTCTTCTGGCGGCTCTCAGGGGGACCATCTGCAGTGCCTGGGATCAATCCCAGGTCAGCTGCATGTAAGGGAAACACCCTCCCCACCATGCTCTCTTTCCACCAGGGTAGGTAGCACACGGGAAGCAAATGTCCTGTCTGGCCCCGTCTGCGTGGGTCTTCTGTGCTCAGCCAGGCCGCCACCACCGTGCAGAACTTAGTCTGTCCTAGGGAGGAAGCATACCTACCCTCAGACACTGGCCAAGCACCTGCCCCAGAGGACGTGGTCTCAACTATGTCCTGCAGGCTCCAGAGGCAGTGGCCTCCTCCTGGCTCAGATGCGGTCGTGCACGGCCCACATGCACAGTCCGACACTGCAGTCCTTGTGTGTGACGCCTGGTTGTTGGCATGGTTCTTCCGGCCTTAACTCTGGAGGAAGACCCCAAGGGGCTCCTCACCAGAGGGATCCTAGTTGCTTGAGCCCAGGGGCCAGAGTGGGGAGGGCACTAGCCTTGCTTGCCGGCCAACCTGGGTTTGATCCCTGACATTCCACAAGGTCTTCTGAGTGCAGAGCCAGAAGTAACCCCTGAGCACCGCAGGGGACATGCTCCCCCCACCCAACAAAAATAGAACCAGTTGCACAAGCTCAGAAGCTGCACTCCTGGGCCCCCAAGGGTACAGAAACAAAACATCAACCCTGCAGCTGCTTCCCCTAGTCCTGCTCTGGCCACACGCTTGCAAAGTGGCAAGCGACCGGCAGCGGTGTCGCCTGGGTGTGGGGACCCCTACCAGCCTTTCTGCCGCACCCACATCACTGCCCTCCGGGACCTATACTGGGAGAAAGGGCTCTTTCCAGTAGCAGGGTTGAGGAGTGATACCCAGAGCATCGGGGACCGAGGGAGCTCCTAGGCACGTTGACAAACCCCTCCCATCAGTCACCTTGAACTTCTTGTCCCTAGGGGCGTATCCTTCCAAGGCACCACCATTGGCCTGGCCCCGCTTATGGCCATGTGTTCCATGTACCAGTCTGGAGGCGTCAGCATGGTAAGTCTCATCCCCACGGGCTGGGAGTAGGGGTGACCGACTGTCTTGTCTTGTTGGACTTAGCTTTCGACATCAAGAGGGAGAGTCTCACAGTGAAGCCATTCAGAAGGCTGGGGCAAGTTTTCTGTTTGATTTTTTGCAAATCTCCTGCAGTCCTGGGGGGTCCCCAGCCTGCTTTGGCTGGGGCTGAGTGTCAGAGATGGAGCTTGCGTTTGCGCCCCTGGTCTCTGTCCGTCCCAGGAGCCCGCAGGTTCGTTGCCGCCTTAGTGGGTGTCCTTGCAGAGTTAGCAGGAGGAATTGTTGGATCACGGTTTGCTGTTGCCCCATGGAGGGCTGGTGTGCAGGACCCCCGACCGTCTCTGCTTACCTGTCAGTCATTAGGGGTAGTGGGGACTGGGATCAGCACTGAGGAGGAAGCAGCTGCCCCTGACCTGAGCTCTGCCCTGGGCAGGACCATTCCGAGAACGCCATTGGTGTGGCGGCCACCATGGCCCACGAGATTGGCCACAACTTTGGCATGAGCCATGATCCTGAGGACTGCTGCCTGGCCAGCGCAGAGGAAGGAGGCTGCATCATGGCGGCCGCCACTGGGTGAGTCGGGAACCCACAGCACAGGAGGAAGGAGCAAAAGAGCTTGTGACCAGCGGTAGAGGTGCGGGTGTGAGGGATTGAGAGTGTGAGCACTTGTGAGTGTGTGACGGTGAGTGAGCACATGTGAGTGTGAGGGAGCATTGTGTGAGTGTGAAAAAGTGACTGACGGAGGTATGTGTGAGCATGTATGTGGAAGAGCGTGATGCAAATGAGTATGGCGAGTATGTGTGTGTGCCTGAGTGGTGTGTGCATGAGTGGACGAGAGTGAGTATGTGAATATGTGTGAACTGTGTGAGTGGGTACATGCATGAGTATGTATGCGAGTGGATGTTTGTGAGTGTGTGGAGTGTATGTGAACATGTGTGGGGGTGTGAATTGTGTAGGTGCGTATATGGAGTGAGCATGTATGTGAGTGTGTGGAGTGCATGCAGTGTGTGTGAGTGGGTGCATGTGTGAGTAGGTGTGATGTGTGTGTGTGTGTGTGAGTTGGTGGTTGCGTGTACACGGCACCTGCAACCTGCAGACAGACCAGGCCCAGCCGAGAAGGAAGCCACAGCCTGCTGAGGCCCAGAAAACCCCCATGAGCCACCAGTTGGGGAAAAGTGAAACTGCCTGGGATGACTCTTGGCCTCGTTCTCTCATCCCCGTGCATCTCTGTGCCCCTCAGCAGAACCATCCTCCACATAGGGCCTGTGGGTGTGGGGCAGGGTGCTGACCATGAGTGCAGTGTGGACAGGCCAGGGGCAGGGTGTGGCTGCTTCTGACCTCTCGGTCCCGCCAGTCATGTCTCGGAGACTCTCCCCACTCAGCCCTGCCTGTCGTGTCTCAGAGACTCCCCCCACTCGACCCTGCCTGTCGGTTCAGAGACTTCCCCACTCGGCCCTGCCTGTTGTATCTTAGAGACTCTCCCCCACTCAGCCCTGCCTGTTGTATCTTAGAGACTCACCCCCACTCGGCCCTGCCTGTCATGTCTCAGAGACTCTCCCCCACTCGACCCTGCCTGGCGTGTCTCAGAGACTCTCCCCCACTCGGCCCTACCTGGCGTGTCTCAGAGACTCTCCCCCACTCGGCCCTGCCTGTTGTATCTTAGAGACTCTCCCCCACTCGGCCTTGCCTGTCATGTCTCAGAGACTCACCCCCACTCGGCCCTGCCTGGCATGTCTCAGAGACTCTCCCCCACTTCGGCCATACCTGGCGTGTCTCAGAGACTCACCCCCACTCCACTCCCTACAGGCACCCCTTCCCCAGGGTGTTCAACAGCTGCAACCGGAGGGAGCTGGAACGCTACCTGCTGTCAGGTGGGGGCATGTGTCTGTCCAACGTGCCCGACACCAGCACCATGTACGGGGTCGCAAGTGTGGGAACGGCTACCTGGAGGAGGGGGAAGAGTGTGACTGTGGCGAGGAGCAGGTGAGACCTGGCTGCTGACAGGGAGTCGCTGCCTTTTCTCAGTCCCAGCCCCTCCTGGTGGGCAGCTGGGCCCCCTGCACGCCCATTTCTACAGCCCACCCCAACCCCAGGGAGTCTGTCTCCCCCATAAATCGCAGGCTGTCCCCCTACCCCCTGCAGAGAGACTGTCCCCCCTTACCCCCCTGCAGAGAGACTGTCCCCCTACCCCCTGCAGAGAGACTGTCCCCCCTACCCCCTGCAGAGAGACTGTCCCCCTACCCCTGCAGAGAGACTTCCCCCCCCCTACCCCCCCCCCTGCAGACTGTCCCCCCTACCCCCTGCAGAGAGACTGTCCCCCCCTACCCCCTCAGAGGAGACTGTCCCCCTACCCTGCAGAGAGACTGTCCCCTACTCCCCTGCAGAGAGACTGTCCCCCCTACCCCCCTGCAGAGAGACTGTCCCCCCCCTACCCCTGCAGAGAGACTGTCCCCCTACCCCCCTGCAGAGAGACTGTCCCCCCTACCCCCTGCAGAGAGACTGTCCCCGCTAACCCCCTGCAGAGACTGTCCCCCTACCCCCTGCAGAGAGACTGTCCCCCCCCCTGCAGAGAGACTGTCCCCCTACCCCTGCCAGAGAGACTGTCCCCCCCCTACTCCCTGCAGAGAGACTGTCCCCCTACCCCTGCAGAGAGACTGTCCCCCCTACCCCCTGCAGAGAGACTGTCCCCCCTACCCCCTGCAGAGAGACTGTCCCCCCTACCCTGCAGAGAGACTGTCCCCCCCCCCTGCAGAGAGACTGTCCCCCCTACCCCCTGCAGAGAGACTGTCCCCCGACCCCTGCAGAGAGACTGTCCCCTACCCCCTGCAGAGAGACTGTCCCCCTACCCCCTGCAGAGAGACTGTCCCCCTACCCCCTGCAGAGAGACTGTCCCCCTACCCCTGCAGAGAGACTGTCCCCCCCTACCCCCTGCAGAGAGACTGTCCCCCCTACCCCCAAGAGAGACTGTCCCCCCCCTACCCCCTGCAGAGAGACTGTCCCCCTACCCCTGCAGAGAGACTGTCCCCCTACCCCCTGCAGAGAGACTGTCCCCCTACCCCCTGCAGAGAGACTGTCCCCCCCTACCCCTGCAGAGAGACTGTCCCCCTACCCCCTGCAGAGAGACTGTCCCCCCTACCCCCTGCAGAGAGACTGTCCCCCCTACCCCCTGCAGAGAGACTGTCCCCCCCCCCCCTGCAGAGAGAGACTGTCCCCCCTACCCCCTGCAGAGACTGTCCCCCTACTCCCCTGCAGAGAGACTGTCCCCCCCTACCCCCCCCTGCAGAGAGACTGTCCCCCCCCCCCCTGCAGAGAGACTGTCCCCCCTACCCCCACAGAGAGACTGTCCCCCCTACCCCCTGCAGAGAGACTGTCCCCCCTACCCCCCCAAGAGAGACTGTCCCCCTACCCCCTGCAGAGAGACTGTCCCCCTACCCCCTGCAGAGAGAGACTATCCCCCCTACCCCTGCAGAGAGACCTGTCCCCCCTGCCCTGGCAGAGATACTGTCCCCCCTACCCCCTGCAGACTGTCCCCCCACCCCCTGCAGCCTGGAATATGTTCTGGGACTGGATGCATGAGCTTGAACCCAGGGCCCTGGAACAAGGAGAGATGGAGAGGGGTGTGGGAAGGCTGTGGAGCCCGAGGGGAGCAGGACCACGAGCCCCCGAGACTCTGTCCTTCCTCCCATCTCCAGGACAGGACCCCCGCTCACATCAGGCGTTGTAAAGGTTGCCTGCGCTTCCACGGAAAAGGGGAGCCGAGGCTGGGGCAGTCGGACAGCGGGAGGGGCTTCAATAACCAGGTTCAAGAGTTTATTCCCTGGCACCACAAATCGCCTCATAAACATGCCTGAAGCGACCCTGAGCACACAGTCAGGAGTAAGCCCTGAGCACCACTGAATGTAAGCCACAGAGCCGGGTAAGCCCTGAGCTCTGCCTGCTGTAACCTGCAGAGCCAGGAGTGCCCCCAAGCACCATGAGGTGTAGCCCACAGAGCTGGGGTAAGCCCCCGACACCGCTGATTATATCCCAAAGAGCAAGATACACCCAGAGCACCAGAGCACGGGGGTGTAACCCACAGAGCCGGGGTAAGCCCTGAGCACCGCCGGTTCTGCTCCTGGCAGGGCTCGGGGGGCCGGGTTGACTGTGCCAGCCCCCTCCTGCACCCCCACTGTGCCAGCCCCCTCCTGCACCCCCACTGTGCCAGCCCCCTCCTGCACCCCCCCACTGTGCCAGCTCCCTCCTGCACCCCCACTGTCCCAGCCCCCCTCCTGCACCCCCACTGTGCCAGCCCCCTCCTGCACCCCCACTGTGCCAGCCCCTCCTGCACCCCCACTGTGCCAGCCCCCTCCTGCACCCCCACTGTCCCAGCCCCCCTCCTGCACCCCCACTGTGCCAGCTCCTCCTGCACCCCCCACTGTGCCAGCCCCCCTCCTGCACCCCCCACTGTGCCAGCCCCCTCCTGCACCCCCACTGTCCCAGCTCCCTCCTGCACCCCCACTGTGCCAGCCCCCTCCTGCACCTCCCACTGTGCCAGCCCCCCCTCCTGCACCCCCACTGTGCCAGCCCCCTCCTGCACCCCCACTGTGCCAGCTCCCCCCTGCACCTCCCACTGTGCCAGCCCCCTCCTGCACCCCCACTGTGCCAGCCCCCCCCTGCACCCCCACTGTCCCAGCCCCCCCTGCACTCCCACTGTGCCAGCCCCTCCTGCACCCCCACTGTGCCAGCCCCCTCCTGTACCCCCCCACTGTCCCAGCCTCCCCCTGCACTCCCCACTGTGCCAGCCCCCTCCTGCACCCCCACTGTGCCAGCCCCCTCCTGCACCCCCCACTGTGCCAGCTCCCTCCTGCACCCCCACTGTGCCAGCCCCCTCCTGCACCCCCACTGTCCCAGCTCCCTCCTGCACCCCCACTGTGCCAGCCCCCTCCTGCACCCCCACTGTGCTCTCACTCCAGCTGGGCTTTCCCCAGTGGCCTCCAAGAAGCCTGGTGCAAACTTTCCAGCCGCATGTGGGGCAGAGAAGATGGGACCCCTGGGAATGACGCTCTGTCCCTATGTCCCCATCCCGAGGCTCACGCGCCCCACCCCCTTCCCTCCCCAGGAGTGTGACAACCCCTGCTGTAATGCCTACAACTGCACCCTGCGACCAGGTGCCCAGTGTGCCCACGGAGCCTGCTGCCAGCACTGCAGGGTGAGTGCCCGGTGGGGTGGGGACGGCACAGGGCCCCTCCCAACAGCGAAGCTGGTCTGTGCTAGACACGGGGAGCCCATGCATGGGTACCCACAGAACCATCCATGGGGCATCTGACCTCTTTCTTGAGCAATGCCAGGAGGTGGGGGCTGCCGAGGGCATAAGAGAGTAAGGGGGACAGGCCCCCTGGGGGTCTCACTGCCCTCCTGCTCACACGACCTCCCCAGCTGCTGGCCCCTGGAACCCCCTGCGCACGCCTGGCGCGACAGTGTGACCTCCCAGAGTTCTGCACCGGCACGTCCCCCAACTGCCCCACCAACTTCTACCAGATGGACGGCTCGGCATGCGAGGATGGCCAGGCCTACTGCTACAATGGCATGTGTCTCACCTACCAGCAGCAGTGCCGGCAGCTGTGGGGGCCCGGTGAGTGCTTCAGAGTACACTGCCAGCCTGGTGGGCTTCCAGGTGGAGGCAGAGGCCACTGGGCTGCCCCCTCCAGCTCTGGGATGCTTTTCTGCCCTCCACACCCAGGGGTGCTCAGGGCTGACTCCTGGCTCTGTACTCGGGGACCCTATAGGATGGACGTCCGGTAGTTCACAGGCAAGGCCAGCACTGTACCCTCTGGACCATTTCTGCACACCCCTAAATGCTTTCTTGACCTCATGGTCTCCCCAAGGGGTGGGAGGTTTGCTCCCGGGGCCCCGACCCTGAATCCCGTGCTGCACTGACTGCAGCTTCTTGCCTGCCAGGGCCCAGCCCGCGCCTGATCTCTGCTTCGAGAGGGTGAATGTGGCGGGGGACCCCTTTGGAAACTGTGGGAAGGACAGGAACGGGGAGCACAGGAAGTGCAGCGTGAGGTGAGGCCTGGGCAGGATTGCGGGCCGGGGCTGGGCGCAGGGGTGAGGCCTGGGCGGGAGAGCGGGGCTGGGCCTGGGCGCAGGGGTGAGGCCTGGGCGGGAGAGCGGGGGGCTGGGGCTGGGCGCAGGGGTGGAGGCCTGGGCGGGAGAGCGGGGCTGGGCCTGGGCGCAGGGGTGAGGCCTGGGCGGAGGAGAGAGGGGCTGGGGCTGGGCGCAGGGGTGAGGCCTGGGTGGGAGGCGGGGCTGGGCCTGGGCGCAGGGGTGAGGCCTGGGCGGGAGAGGGGCTGGGGCTGGATGCAGGGGTGAGGCCTGGGCGGGAGAGGGGCTGGGCTGGATGCAGGGATGGGGTGAATACAGCTGACCTTAGCCTCCCTCTCCCACCTGCGTGGTGGGATATCAAGACCAGGCCCCTGGGAAGCCCCGTCGCCTCAGGACCCCTACAGTGGGGCAGTCAGCCCACCGTGGTCATTACTCGGTCGTAGTCATGCCCTCACCTGGAGAGCACCTTGTCACTCACCCATCCTCACTCTCTGGTTCCAGCCACCCCCTAAAGCAGCTCCCTAGCCTCCACCCAGTCAGCCGGCCACTATCCTCTCTGTCCAGTCACCCACGCGCACCCAGCCCGCACCCTCTCGACTACCCACCCACCCAGCCATGTATCCACCACCCCTCCTCCCTCTGCACCCACTCATGTGCTCATGCCCCACCCACCCATCGCTGTCTCCATCTGTCCCCTGCCTGTCCCTTTCGGCCGTGAGTCCATTTCCTCCCTCTCTCCGGGGGCAGTGACGCCAAGTGCGGGGAAGATCCAGTGTCAGAGCTCTGCAGCACGGCCCCTAGAGTCCAACACCGTGTCCATCGACACCAGCATCGACATCGGCCGGCGGCGCATCCGCTGCCGGGGCACCCACGTCTACCGCGCCCCTGAGGAAGAGGAGGGTGACATGCTGGACCCGGGGCTGGTGATGACGGGGACCAAGTGTGGCAACAACCATGTGAGTCCTCGACCTCTGCAGAAACCATGGCCAAGGACAGCCTTGCAGGAGAGGGTCCCGCTCCCGCCCTCCTGTCACCTGGTCAGCTGGGACAGCACTTGGCCTCCTGACCTGCAGAACTGGAGAGACCCTCTTCCCAGCTGCTCGTGGGGCTCAAGAGATGGCATTTGTGCCAGTCCCGTGCTGTGACATCTCTGCCCTCTGTGTGCCAGCCCCGTGCTGTGGTTCACTGCCCTCTGTGTGCCAGCCCCGTGCTGTGGGTCACTGCCCTCTGTGTGCCAGCCCTGTGCTGTGGTTCACTGCCCTCTGTGTGCCAGCCCTGTGCTGTGGTTCACTGCCTTCTGTGTGCCAGCCCTGAGCTGTGGTTCTCTGCCTTCTGTGTGCCAGCCTTGTGCTGTGGTTCACTGCCTTCTGTGTGCCAGCCCTGTGCTGTGGTTCACTGCCTTCTGTGTGCCAGCCTTGTGCTGTGGTTCACTGCCTTCTGTGTGCCAGCCCTGTGCTGTGGTTCACTGCCCTCTGTGTGCCAGCCCTGTGCTGTGGTTCACTGCCTTCTGTGTGCCAGCCCCGTGCTGTGGTTCACTGCCTTCTGTGTGCCAGCCCTGTGCTGTGGTTCACTGCCCTCTGTGTGCCAGCCCTGTGCTGTGGCTCTCTGCCCTCTGTGTGCCAGCCCTATGCTGTGGTTCACTGCCTTCTGTGTGCCAGCCCTGTGCTGTGGCTCGCTGCCCTCTGTGTGCCAGCCCCGTGCTGTGGTTCACTGCCTTCTGTGTGCCAGCCCTGTGCTGTGGTTCACTGCCTTCTGTGTGCCAGCCCTGTGCTGTGGCTCACTGCCCTCTGTGTGCCAGCCCTTGTTTCCAGCGTGCTGTGGTTCACTGCCTTCTGTGTGCCAGCCTTGTGCTGTGGTTCTCTGCCTTCTGTGTGCCAGCCCCGTGCTGTGGTTCACTGCCTTCTGTGTGCCAGCCCTGTGCTGTGGTTCACTGCCCTCTGTGTGCCAGCCCTGTGCTGTGGTTCACTGCCCTCTGTGTGCCAGCCCCGTGCTGTGGTTCACTGCCCTCTGTGTGCCAGCCCTGTGCTGTGGTTCACTGCCTTCTGTGTGCCAGCCCTGTGCTGTGGCTCGCTGCCCTCTGTGTGCCAGCCCTGTGCTGTGGTTCACTGCCTTCTGTGTGCCAGCCTTGTGCTGTGGTTCACTGCCTTCTGTGTGCCAGCCCTGTGCTGTGGTTCACTGCCCTCTGTGTGCCAGCCCTGTGCGGTGGTTCACTGCCCTCTGTGTGCCAGCCCTGTGCTGTGGTTCACTGCCTTCTGTGTGCCAGCCCTGTGCTGTGGTTCACTGCCTTCTGTGTGCCAGCCCTGTACTGTGGCGTCTCTGCCTTCTGTGTGCCAGCCCTGTGCTGTGGTTCACTGCCCTCTGTGTGCCAGCCCTGTGCTGTGGTTCTCTGCCCTCTGTGTGCCAGCCTTGTGCTGTGGCTCACTGCCCTCTGTGTGCCAGCCTTGTGCTGTGGTTCTCTGCCTTCTGTGTACCAGCTCCGTGCTGTGGTTCACTGCCTTCTGTGTGCCAGCCCTGTGCTGTGGCTCACTGCCCTCTGTGTGCCAGCCCTGTGCTGTGGTTCACTGCCTTCTGTGTGCCAGCCCTGTGCGGTGGTTCACTGCCTTCTGTGTGCCAGCCCTGTGCTGTGGTTCACTGCCTTCTGTGTGCCAGCCCTGTGCTGTGGCTCACTGCCTTCTGTGTGCCAGCCCTGTGCTGTGGTTCACTGCCTTCTGTGTGCCAGCCCTGTGCTGTGGTGTCACTGCCCTCTGTGTGCCAGCCCTGTGCTGTGGTTCACTGCCCTCTGTGTGCCAGCCCTGTGCGGTGGCTCACTGCTCTCTGTGTGCCAGCCCTGTGCGGTGGTTCACTGCCCTCTGTGTGCCAGCCCTGTGCTGTGGTTCACTGCCCTCTGTGTGCCAGCCCTGTGCGGTGGCTCACTGCCCTCTGTGTGCCAGCCCTGTGCTGTGGTTCACTGCCCTCTGTGTGCCAGCCCTGTGCGGTGGTTCACTGCCTTCTGTGTGCCAGCCCTGTGCTGTGGCGTCTCTGCCTTCTGTGTGCCAGCCCTGTGCTGTGGTTCACTGCCTTCTGTGTGCCAGCCCTGTGCTGTGGGGTCTCTGCCTTCTGTGTGCCAGCTCTGTGCTTTGGTTCACTGCCTTCTGTGCGCCAGCCCTGTGCTGTGGCATCTCTGCCCTCTGTGTCCAGCTCTGTGCTGTGGCAGCTGCCCTCTGTGTGCCAGCCCTGTGCTGTGGCGTCTCTGCCCTCTGTGTGCCAGCCCTGTGCTGTGGTTCACTGCCTTCTGTGTGCCAGCCCTGTGCTGTGGCGTCTCTGCTCTCTGTGTGCCAGCCCCGCTGCTGTGGTTCGCTGCCCTCTGTGTGCCAGCCCTGTGCTGTGGTTCACTGCCTTCTGTGTGCCAGCCCTGTGCTGTGGCTCGCTGCCCTCTGAGCCAGCCCTGCGCTGTGGCTCGCTGCCCTCTGAGCCAGCCCTGCGCTGCTGGAGTCGCTGCTCTCTATCTGGCATGATCCTGACATGTTAGCGTGGGCGTGCAGGGAGCTCTGTCCGGATGTGGTTGCAGGCGTGATGGAGGCGGAGCCGCCCTCACGGCACATGCTCACATGCATGCTCCGCACTGTGTTGGTTTTCTCCGCAACCCCAAGTTACCCTCCAGCCGCCCCTGTGCCCCTCCCCCACTCTCCGGCCTGGTACTGACTGTGCCCCCCGCCCCACAGATCTGCTTCGAGGGGCAGTGCCAAAACATGTCCTTCTTCCACATGGAAGACTGCGAGCGGAAGTGCCACGGTCGGGGGTAGGTACCTGTCCTGCTCTGGGCGTGGGGAACCGGCCACTGGGTACTGTCCAGGGTGCTGATGCCTCACGCCACCCCCTCCTCCTCCCAGGTCTGCAACAACAACGGCAACTGCCACTGTAACAGGGGCTGGGCCCCTCCATTTTGTGACACCCCAGGCTACGGGGGCAGCGTGGACAGTGGGCCTCTGCCTGCCGAGCGTGAGTGCCCGGCCTCTGGACCACCTTCTGTGGGAGATATGTGGGAACGTGTGCCGGGGTGCAGGGTGTGGAGTGGCCACCTGGGGTCAGCTGCTTCTGCTGCACATGGATGAGGGCACAGGACAGCCAGGGGAAGCTCTGCCCGGACCCCGGAGACCTGCTTTCCTGCTGCGTGCCTGAGTGGGGCTCAGTGTCCCCAGGGCCACTCAGGTAGGGCTGCTTCAGTGTTGGGGTTCCATGAGGTGGAGCTGCTTCATTCCTGAGCTGCTGGGGAAGGCAGGGCCCCATGTATGGTGCCCAAGGAATTGAACTGGCGTCCTGCGCGCTGCAAGGCAAGTGTCCTTTCTCCCCTGGCCCCCGCCCCCATTATTTTTTTTAACAAAGTAAGTGGAAAATCTTAACCTGTAAAGCAGATGGAAGTGTGTTCATGGGGCTGGAGGGGCCTAAAGGCCAGTGTGTGCTTTGCAGGTGGAATGTGCTAAATGGTGTGTGTCTCCCATCGCCAGAGAGGGCCAGGCACAAAGACAGCACCCCTGGGTGAGGCAAGATGAGTAGATTAGTGACTCAATGCTCTGTGCCTGTGGAAAGGGAGATAGTCTGGTAGGCAGGGAGCTTGCCATGCATGTGTCTGACCCAGGTGTGATCCCTGGCACCCCTGTGGTTCCTGAACGCAGAGGCAGGGAGTGATCCCTGATCGCAGAGGCAGGAGCGATCCCTGATCGCAGAGGCAGGGAGCGATCCCTGATCGCAGAGGCAGGAGGCGATCCCTGATCACAGAGGCAGGAGTGATCCCTGATCGCAGAGGCAGGAGTGATCCCTGATCGCAGAGGCAGGGAGTGATCCTGATCGCAGAGGCAGGAGCGATCCCTGATCGCAGAGGCAGGAGCGATCCCTGATCGCAGAGGCAGGAGCGATCCCTGGATCGCAGAGGCAGGAGCGATCCCTGATCGCAGAGGCAGGAGTGATCCCTGATCGCAGAGGCAGGAGTGATCCCTGAGCGCAGAGGCAGGGAGCGATCCCTGATCGCAGAGGCAGGAGCGATCCCTGATCGCAGAGGCAGGAGCGATCCCTGATCGCAGAGGCAGGAGTGATCCCTGATCGCAGAGGCAGGAGCGATCCCTGAACGCAGAGGCAGGAGCGATCCCTGAACACAGAGGCAGGGAGCGCTCCCTGATCGCAGAGGCAGGAGCGATCCCTGAGCGCAGAGGCAGGGAGACAAACAAGCAAGCAGACCGGCGGGTGGCTGACAGTGGGCAGGGGCTGCCTGCGTGCGCCTTGGACCATCTCCAGTTACACAGACTGGCTGGGTGCACCCCTGGGGCCTGCCCAGCTGCACCCTCTGGCTTCCCAGGGGTGTGTGTCAGGAGCAGGAAGACCCTAAGGCGCAGGTGGTCAGGGGGTGCAGGTTGGGGGTGCTGTGCACAGCTCTGAGTCTTCCCCGCCTGTGTCCCCATCCATCTCTGCAGATGCGGGGCCTTGGTGGCCGGGCTGTGCGTTGCCGTCTTCCTGCTGGCCGTCCTCCTACTAGGCCTCCACTACTCTCGCCACAAACACAAGCTTAGCCGGCTGGTGCCCTGGACAATGCCCTCCGTGCTGCAATGCGACCAGTAAGAGCCAGTCTCTGTGAGCATGTGCAGCATGGGGGACCCTCCCAGACCCCAGCCCACCCCCACTGCTCAATTCCCTCTTTACCTATTTGCCCCTTTCTGCTTTGTTTGAAACTCCATCTTCCTTAATTTCATTGTTTCATTCAGATGCAAGTGATTCTGGTCACTGGTGTTGGAGGCGGGGCCCGGGAGGGGCTGCTGGGGGGTGGGATGGGGTGCTGGGATGGACCCCAGAAGCAGCAAGAGAAGGGTAGAGGAGCCCTGTCCTGCCCTCCTGCAGGGTGCTGCCAGGAATCTCGAGAATCCTGAGGAGTTCCCGCACTCTGGGGAACCCCCCCAACTGAAAGGGTGGGGTGGGGTGTTCTCACTGGCCACACCCTTCAGAGAACAGTGGGGCAGAGCAGAGGCCAGCGGGGACCAGGCTCTGGCCTCACACACATCCCATTCCCGCCCAGCTGCCCCTTTAGCGTCCCTCAGCACGGTGGCACGGGCCACGCCAACCCGACCTTCAAACTTCAGACCCCCAGAGCAAGAGGAAGGTGAGCACCAGCTTCTCACACCTACCCATCTCCCGGGTTCTGGGGCTGATCCCAGTGGGGCCGGGTGGTGGCGGAGAGGGGGCTGGGGGTGCTCGAGACACGTGTTCCCTCCCTCGCGCACACAGATGACCAACGCCCCAGAGATCCAGCGGAAGCCGCCTCCCGGCCCCCTCCAGATTACCTGCACTGCAGTCGGCCCCTGGCCCCACCACCCCCGCACCTCGGAAGGCAGGCCAGGGCCCCAGGGGCTGTGACCCCTGTGGAGAGGAGGGAGTCAGCCGGAGGCCTCCCCGAGCCGGCCCGTGCCCCCTGCCCCACATTGCCTCCTTGCCCAGGTAAGAGGGTCTTGGGTGGGGGGTGGGGTGGAGAGGTGAACTACCCCCCCGTTTCCTGTTTACCTGGGAGTGGGGAGGGGTGGCCCCAAGACAAGTCCAGCTGGCCGGCCGCCCCAGCCCCAGAGCCTGAGTCCGGAGTCTTGGTCCCTCTCTTGGTTTCAGCGAGAAACACTGACAGCCACGGACACAGCAGGGGAGCTGGCAGGTCAGGCTGAGAAGGACCCAGCAGGAAGCAGGGCAGAGAGTGAATCCCGAATGCCCTTGTCCTTGGAACAGGGAAAGTGCTCACCCTTCCGGGCACCCCTGCCTCCTCGTTCTGGGGACCAGCCTGTGCCATGAGCCCCCGTTCAAGGCCAGAAGGATGTTCCCCCTCACACCTCCCTCTGCTCCCCACCCTGCCCTCTCGTTTCTGTCTGTGCACTGGCCACCAACCTCCCTTAAGTGCAGCACCCGTGGCCCTGTGTCCTCCGCAGCTGCTCCCGCAGATACTGCCTACCGCCTCTCCTGCGGCTGCTGCAGCCTGTCCTGTCTCTGCACAAGTGGGGCGCAGGCATGCGAGGGAGGATGGAGGTTAGGGGGTAAGGAGGGGTGGCCTCATTTTTAATTACAGTGGCGACCCCAGCAGGACCCTCCAAATGGGGGTGCCTGGACAAGTGAGGCCAGGCAGGGTGGCTCAGAGCGAGGCAGGGGTGTAGCCCTGCCAGTAAACTGTCTGGTGACACCGAGGGAGGGTCCCGGAAGGCGAGGGCCATGTGCGGATGTGGCTGGGCTAGGTATTGGGGATGGATTGGGAACACGCCTCTCCCCAGGCTGCCCTGCCAAGCCCCGGCCCTTGAGTGAGGTTTCCTGTGTCCACCCCCCGCCAGGATTTCTCCAGACCTCGGCCCCCAGAAGGCACTCCCTGCTGACCCCCATGCCCGGCCGCAAGAGCCTGCCCCAGCCAGGCAGGGTCCCCGCCCTGCGACCTCCCGTCAGCACCTCTCAACAGGCCCAGCCTCAAGCCCCCTGATCCCAAAGGTGAGCCTGGGGAGGATGGAAGGTACTGGATGCCTCTCTCAGGGGCCCCTCCAGGGTAGGGCGGGCCCGGCTGTGGGAGCACAGGCCATCCTCCACATTTAGCGGCGTCTCTTCCCCCACCCCACCTTCTCTTTCCAGCTTCCTGAATACAGATTACAGAGGGCCAAGGGCGCAGCTAACTCCAGAATCTAAACCCTCTGCTGCTGGCAACGCTGTGTTCACCACGGTCAGCACTTCAGGCACTCCTCCCCCTGCTGTTCTCTCCTGGGCCCTCTGTGTCCCCCAGGCCCTCCCCAGCCAGGCTCCGGGGTTGGGGAAGCGTCACCTCGTGCAGTAGCAGCCTCCCTCCACTCCAGGCCCCTCCCACCTGGCCCCTCCACCCCCAGAGACAGGCCATACCCCTGTGCCAGCTCCCTGGGGTGTCTGTGTGGAGGTGACAGTGCCTGCACAGTGGAAGCGGGTGGGCACCTCTGTTCACACCCTTCTCCCCACCCCGAGTCCATGACTCACCCAGGTACTAGTAGTGGTCAACCTAGACCGCAAGGGAGACACCACTGGGCTCCCAAAGTTTGTGCATCCCGCCCCCAGTCACCGCCCTCCCCACCCCAATCCTGCTCACTCCATTTCCCCCTCTGGACTCCCAGCCCTACCCCAAGCCCCACCAGACCCACTCGATGTGTGGTGCTACAGGAGTGGCCCCAGCCACGTCTCCTGGGGACCTGGTGCTCACGTGACCGCAGGGCCACAGCTTTGTTCCCGCTGTGACTCTGACCGGGAGCAGCCCTGGGAGCCACCTCTTCTCCCAACGGTCAAGGGACACCCTCATCCCCCCTCCCTGGAGCCATCCCAAGGGGACCCGTTGCCACTGCCCACTCCCATGTCCCCTGCTTGGTCATGGCTCTTGGGGGCCCCTCAGAGCAGCAGGGGCACCCCAAAGCAGAGAGAGGGCGGGAGGGGCCCCTCAGAAGGTGCTGGTGGGCACAGGTCATCCCACCTGAACTTGAACAAAACCTCAACGCAAAGGGAAGACACTTGAGTTCCTCAGGTCTCAACCCCACCCAGGACCCCCACCACCTTTCTCTGCACGGACTAAGGGCAGACACCAGGGTCACACATGGGTCCTTGCAGCTGTGAGCATACCTGTCTTTGGGGGCTATACTGGCCTGTCCCCACCTCCCGACAAACAGTGATTCCTGTCCTCCAATTTATCCTGCCCGGCAAATTGAAGTGAAGGGGACCAGGCCTGTCCGGTCGGGCTTGAAAGTTTGACACCTTCAGGACAAAGCAGGGTCCCCAGCCCCAGCCCAGACACCTTCTTTGAAAGCAGATGGAAGCCGACCCCTGGCCCCCAGCATGGGGTAACTCCCTGATCTCTTTGTTTCTGTCTCTGGGTCCTTGAGTTGGGGTCCCACCTCCACCTCCTGAACCCCCCAAATTCGACTGTGAACTGGAAGCAGAAAGAGTCTCAGCAGCAACCACATCTGATCCATGTAGTGTCAGGCGGGGGAGCCCCCAGGAGCAGGTGTCCCCCTTCACTCCCCTGGCGCTGATCTGCGGTGACAGCTCCCACAAAATGTGGACTCAGGACAGAGGGCTCGCACCCAAAGAGTTTCCACCAGAAAGGGGTCTGCCCTCCAGCCTTAAGGATGTCTGTGTGGTGGAGCTGGGGGCTCGACAGGTAGGGAGAAGGGCTTGAAAATCTTCTTACAGCCGAATGAGCTTCCAGAGGAACAAAGCCCCAGCCCAAGCTTGATCTTGGGTGCCCCATAGGGTCCCCCAAGCAAGGACTGCCAGGAGCCAGCCCTGAGCACCGCTGGGCGCAGATTCTCTTGCAACCAGTTGGGCGCTCTGAGGACAAGATTTGATGAACAGCCGCACAAGCGTTCCTCACCCAGCCTCTAGGCTTGAACCCAGCTGCCTCCACCCATGCCAGAGGTTCCTTGGGCCCTGACTTGACTGTGCCAGGCTCTGAATGACCGTCAGCCCTGGAGAAGAGCCCCACCCAGACCTGGACCCAGATTAGCCCTACTTGGCATAGACTCTGTACTTCAAGCCAGGCGCCACCTCTGACACATGGGGCCACACCACTAGACTGTCCCTCCACCCCAGACAGGCCCAGGACAAGGCCAACTGGAAAAGCGCCTTTCCTTGCTCGCTGCCCAGCCCCTGGGTTCTCTGCCCCGCCCCTCTCTTACCACCCCAGTGTAAAGTCTGGGACCCAGGGCCATGTGAATTTTCTTGTTCTTTGGGAGACTGTCCCCAGGAAAGACTCTTGTCTTTTGTTTACAACCTGTGTATATCTATGCAAATACTTGAATGGGCCAAGGTGCCTTCCTATTTAATTAAAGTAAATCATGTTCAAGGTCGTCTTCCCTGGTTGCTCTTGGAGGGTGCAGCTGTCAGCCATCTTTATGGGACTCAGCAAACGAGAATCCTCCCAGGAAAAGCTCCCTTCCCTGTCCTCCACACTGCCCCCAAGAAAATAGACCCTAAAAACTAAAGTCCAGCACCAGATAGCAGCTGGCTCATCCCAGCCACCACCCAGACCTTCCTTTAATGCCCTGAGTCCCGCCCTGCTAGTATATGAACACGATGGACATGCCAGGGCCACAAGCAGAGCACAGCAGGGAGGGCACCAGCCCCACAGTTCCAGAGGATTCCCTGGAGTGAGTGCTGAGCTTGCTGGGGTGTGGCTCTCTCCAAAAAAAAAAAAACAGACATCAGAGGCCAACCTGAGGAACTTGCTCCAAGTCCCTTGCCAGGTCCTCTGAGGACTCAGGGTCAGAAGAATGAGCGAAACAGCAGCTCTGCACCCCGGAATCCTTTTCCCTCAGTGTGGACCAGGAGACACAGATACACCCAGCAGAGCAGAAACCAGCTCTCCCTGTTGCAAGCAGGCGCTGCGTGGCTGCACGATTTACCTCCAAATTACCATGAATATTCTACCCACCCCTCTGAGAGAATCCCACAAAGTAATGAGAATATAGCGCCCGCGTGGCAGAGCCTGGCAAGCTGTCCCATGCGTGTTCCATATGCCAAAACCAGTAACAGAAATGTTTATTTTCCTGACTGCCCGAAAGAGCCCTTAATACGGCAGCAGTAAGAAAGCCGAACAAGCAGTGCCTGATAAAATTTCATGGCTATCCTAGGCTGCCAAAACAAAGAAGGACTAAAATGACTGTCTGTACTTTCAATGCACGTGCGCTGGCATTGGAAGCATATATTGAGGATCTTTTGGTGCAAGCGCAAAAGATCAAGTACAACATCATTGGTCTGACTGAGACAAGGAGGCGTCAGTTGCATCATGCTGTATTTGACACCAGAGAAGAATTGTTCCTTGGAACATCCGGCGAAAGAGGCGTAGGTGGCGTTGGTGTCCTTGTCAACACGAACATGGCCATCAACATTGATTCATTTGAATGCCTAACAAACCGGATAGGACGATTATACTTGAAGAGATGTGGCCCACTGCCAGCAATTTCTATCTTCATTGTCTATGCACCAACATCCACATACAAAGAAGATGAAATTGAGAAATTCTACATGGAACTGGAGTTCTATAAAAAAAGATCACACCTTCTACAAGATCATAGTCGGTGATTTTAATGCCAAGATAGGACCAAGAGAGACAGACAAGAGAGACAGACATGGGGCAGAGCTGCTACTGGCTCTCACTGTGCCCAGCCACTCATGAGGTGCCGGGAGGGATGGCAGGTTTTAGCCCTGGCCTGCCACCCCAGCAGAGCCTCACAACAAGCCAGACGACCCCCCACTCCATGAGGACCTCCATTTTCCACATCCAGACTTCCCCTCGTCAGAACTCCACCCAGCAGATCAGCCTATCACAGCCCGGCTCATTGAGATCCACCCTGCTGCAGTCTTTTTTAATCCGCCCCAGGTATGCTGATCCAGAGACAGACATGGGGCAGAGCTGCTACTGGCTCTCACTGTGCTCAGCCGCTCATGAGGTGCCGGGAGGGATGGCAGATTCTAGCCCTGGCCTGCCACCCCAGCAGAGCCTCGCAACAAGCCAGACGACCCCCCACTCCATGAGGGCCTCCATTTTCCACATCCAGACTTCCCCCTCATCAGAACTCCACCCAGCAGACCAGCCTATCACAGCCCTGCTCGCGCATGGCCACTTGCGGTCGCACGGTTCGGTTCATCAATAAATGCTTGATTTTGAGATGACTACAAGAGTATGCTACCCGCATGGCAGAGCCTGGCAAGCTACCCGTGTTGTATTTGATATGCCAGATACCAGTAACAATCATAGACCTCATTCTCATGACCTGATGGAATGGTTTGAGGCTCTTTATGTTCCTGGAGCAAGCAGGTGCCCTTGGGCTCTACTTGCATGAGACAGGTCATATGGAGATGTTACTGGTGCCCGCTCGAGCAAATCAATGATGAACGGGAAGACAGTGATACAGTGATAGGACCAAGAAGATGGGCTGAAGAACTCCACATTGGGACCCATGGCCTAGAATGGAACGAACAGGGCGAGAGACTATCTGAGTTCATCATGTCCACCAAGACCATTCATGGGAACTCACAGTTCCAGAAGGCTGAAGCGAAACGTTGGACATGGGAATCTCCTGACGGACAGTTCCACAATGAAATTGACCACATCATCTTCAATCGATGGTTTTGTCTGACCGATGTTGCTGTCGTCCCCAAATTCCAAACAGGATCAGACCACCATCTCCTTCGGTGCAAAATTCTACTTCCCGCAACGGGGAGAAAAGGCTGCAAAGTTTAAGAAGAGAACTCCCCAGAGCGACCACCAACTGGGAACTCTTTGGCACCATTGCAGCAACATGGGAAGATACCATCATTGGCGACATCGATGAAGAATACAACTGACTGGTTCAGCACCTCTATGATTGTGCGAAGAATGCTGAGAGAGAGAAAGACACAAAAGGATGCTTGTCTTCAGAAACTCTTGAGCTCATTCGCCAACATGGCAAGGCGCGAGCCTCAGGAGACCAAATGCTAACGTCCAAGCTTGCTAAACGGTGCAGAGAAGTGATAAAAGAAGACCTCAAAGATAGAAGAGCAGAAATACTGGAAGATGCAGCAGAAGCCGGGAAAAGCATTGGCAGTGCCCGCCTGTCTTTCACCAACTATAAGACCAAGATGACTGCCCTCCGACGCCTGATGGATCTATCACATCTTCCAAAAGGCAATGGAGAAGATTATCCATGACTTATACTCAAATCTCTTTGATAGCCACATCCACCTGCCCACATACCAAATTCCACAGGATGGATATGTCATTCCCAACGTTCTCCCTTCTGAAATTCGACATGCCATCTCGTTGGTAAAGAAAGGAACAGCACCAGGCCCAGACAAAGTCAGACCCGAACACCTGAAGAATCTGCCATCGGTACTCATCAATACACCAGCTCGGCTCTTCACACGCTACCTGTCTGAATGCAAGGTGCCCTCCCAATGGAAAACCAGCAGGACAGTTCTACTGTTCAAGAAGAGAGACATTCACGACATCGGCAACTATCACCCCATCTGCCTGTTGTCTGTCATCTACAAGCTGTTTACACGAGTCATCCTGAACAGGATTAGCAGAACACTAGATGAAGGACAACCATGTGAGCAAGCTTGCTTCCGGAAAGGATTCAGCACAATCAACCATATCCACACAGTAACCAAGCTCACTGAGGTTTGTAGGGAGTACAAGATGCCGCTCTGTCTCACGTTCATTGATTTACAGAAAGCCTTTGATTCTGTGGAGACTGAAGCAGTCATCGAAGCCCTAGCCAAACAGGGTGTTCAAACCCAATACATCAAGATCCTTCGTGAGCTGTATTACGGATTCACCACCAGGATCTCACCATTCTACAAAGAAGTGATCATTGATGTCAAAAGAGGGGTTCAACAGGGTGATACCATTTCACCAAAACTCTTCAGCGCCACCCTCGAGAATATCATGCGACAGTTAGAATGGGAAGGAATGGGAGTGAAGATAGATGGTCGGCAACTACACCACCTCCGCTTCGCTGATGACATCGTTCTAATAACACCAAACATTAGCCAAGCGGCACAAATGCTGGCTGACTTCTACCAAGAATGTGGAAAGATAGGTCTACAGCTGAATCTAAAAGAAAACCATGTTTATGAAAACTGAACTAGTTCCTGAGGCCCCATCCACTCTCAATGGAACAAACATTTCTGAATGCAGCAGTTATGTGTACCTAGGTCGAGAAATCAACATGATGAGCGACCTAAAACCTGAGCTGCGCAGAAGGAAGAGAGCAGCATGGAATGCCTTCAAAGGCATCGAAGAAATAGCTAAAAGGACAAAGAACCTCCGGCTCCGGGCACATCTCTTTGACTCCACCATTCTCCCTGCATTAACATATGCCTCAGAGACCTGGGCCCTACGAAAGCAGGATGAGAATGCTATTTGGGTCTCCCAGAGAGGAATCGAAAGAGCTATGCTTGGAATATCACGCCTCACTCAAGTGAGAGAAGGAATCTGGAGTTCTGACCTCTGTCGCTATTCCAGAATCAGGGAAGCTGTCTCGTTTGCCAAGGCATCGAAAATCAGATGGGCTGGACATGTAATGCGATTTGGAGACAAGCGCTGGACTAGAGCCGTTACCGACTGGATCCCACGGGATGTCAAAAGATCACGTGGCCGCCCACCTACAAGATGGTCAGACTTCCTTGTCAAGACCCTGAAGGAGCAGTTTGAGGCTCTTCATATTCCTGAAGCAACCAGATGCCATTGGGCTACATTGGCACGTGATAGAGTCCAATGGAAATGTTACTGGCGCCCGCTCGAGCAAATCGATGAATAACGGGATTCAAGTGATCAAGTGATGATCAAGTGGGGCAGGAGCTTCCTCCTCCCCTCCCCACCAGGTGACCATAGGCCTGCCAAGACCAGGGTCTGAACCCTCTGTCTCCTGGCACTACAGATTTTGTGACCAAGGAAAATTGACACCAAGGGATACAGGAACAGCCCAGAGCTTTATTCCTAGCTGCACCCACTGAGCCAGAGCTCTCAGTACCACACTTAGCTCCCCATGGGGCCCCAACTTCAGCCACAGACAGACACACATGTGGACTGAGGCTGGAGATTTGGAAGAGCCAGCAGGAGGCTGACTAGGGTGTAAACACAGGACACATGTGTGGGGGACCCGGGTGGGGCGAGGGGCTGAAGGCCATGAGCTTTGTCGGCATCTGTGCAGGCCCGGCCTTTGCGCTCACAGGTGTGACGGAGAGGCAGTACCTGTCAGGGAGGCTGTCCCGGGCAGGACCTACCTGTGCTCTTGCCTCCAGCTCTGCAGCCCCTCCCCAGGGTCCCCAGTTTGGTTTAACTTCCAGGCAACTGCTTGCTTCCTGTTGCACCTGAGATGGGAGAAGCTTCAAGGTCCACATGAGGGCTCGGACTTGGCCTTCAGCCAGGGTTGGGGCCAGGAAAAGCAGGGCCCGCACCTCGGGGCTTGGGGACAGCTCCTGAGCCGTCCCTGGTATTCACAGTAAGAAGGACAAATTGCTCGACCTCTGTCCCTAGATGAAGTGGCCAGGCACCATACGGGACTAGCTTGGGGACCCTCCCCGCCCCAGCTCCTCTGCGGAGCCCTCGGGCCACTCTACATTCAATGGGTCAGATTTTGCCTCCTGCTGGGCAACAGAGACGGCACCAAAGGACACAGAGAAAGCGGTCCTGCCCGTATCCACACAGTCGGACATTTGGTTGCTGAGGCTGTTTCCAGAAATTTCCGCCGTCTCTGCTCACCAAGCAGGGGGCATTTTCTCCAGGAAACAAGGCTGAGGTATCTGAAATCTCCAGAGAAGATCCCACCTCCCCGGGCTTGTGGGGCGGGGGGCTCTGAGATTGAGGGGTCAGGCTGCCTTGGGTCCTGGCCCATGCCTCTCTGCCAATGCTAAGAATGGATCGTAAGCTCCCGAGGTTTCGCCTGCGATGAAGCGAGATGGTGCTGGTCAGCTCCATATTGTCCACTAGCACATTCTTGTCCTCCAACCGGATGGCGGTGGGCTCGGCGGGGGTGGCCGGGGCGCGGCGTAGGCGCCTTGTGCATATGGGGGCAACTGGGCCCGGCCCACATCCAGGTCCCGGAAGGCATGGAGCATGAACACACCCAGGATGATGGTGATGAAACCAGCCAGCGTGCCCACCACATCCACGATGGACATGCTATGCCACTCCTTGAAGAGGACCATGGAGGAGGTGACCACCACAGAAGTGAAGAGGGACGTAGTAGATGGGGAAGACCAGTGAGGTGTTGAACACGTCAAGCGCCCGGTTGAGGAAGTTGACCTGCGTGCTGAGGGACAGCGCCAGGATGAGAGACAGCACATAGGGCAGCGGGTGGCGCACCACAGGCAGTCCCTGGAAGAAGTTCTTGATGGTGATGCCCAGGCCCTTGGCGGCCGTCACCGAGAAGGCACCAATGACCGAGCAGATGACGATATAGACCAGGATGTTCCTCTGCCCGTAGCGGGGGCCACCACGAAGATGAGGATGAGGCAGAAGACCACCAGGAGCACAGAGAACACGATGTAGCCTGTGGGGGACACAGAGTGGAGCTGGGCTGGAGGCCACGCACCTTCCCGGCCCTGTCCCAGCCCCCTCACCACTCCATCACAGCGTGGGTCAGGAGCCTGAGAGATGGCCCAGGGAGGCAGCCCGCCTGTCTGAGCAGCACCCCAGGGCCCCCAGAGCCACCCTAAGCAAGCACCAGTGGGGAGCTGGTGTCCTGCAGCTGATCCCCACCTGTGTCCTTCATCTTAGACGCCATCTGGACGACGGTGGTAATCTTTTCCTCCGGGCGTGGATTACCATCACGGTACTGCCAGCCACGCAGATGACGCAACCCAGCTTCCCCAGCAGGTTCAGGCACTCGCCCAGGAAGTAGGAGGAGAGGATGGCACTAGGCAGAGGGGAAGGGCCGGGGTGAGGGTCCCTGCTCTCTGGGGGTGGGCCCTTTCCCTATGCCCCCACGAGCGCTTCCACACCTAGCAGGCACCCACCCTCAGCACTGCCAGGGTGGTGCCAAATTGCACTCCTGCCCCGCTCCCCCAGGAGTGCAATTCGGGGACACCTAGCTGGGTTCACTCTCCAGAGGCCAGACAGGTAATATAGCTGGTAAGTATCGGCCCTGCACCTGGCCAAGCCAGATTCAACCTCCAGCATCCTCGAGGATGCCCTGCACCCCCTGAGCCCTGCCATGAATATGCCCCCGGAATTGCGGGGTGTGGCCAAAAATAACTCCCCTCCTGGCAGGACTCAGGGAACCCGACAAACGGCCCACAGGGACTGTGCGACTGCCACAGCCGCCAAGAACACAGCAGCCGCATGTGTGCCACTTGGTGCTACATGTGCCACCTCAGTGGCCGTGGAGCTGGTGGGGAGGCCTGAGGCGCGCGAGCTGCCGGATGCACCCGGCACACACCTTCCCCCAAATCAAGTTGCAGGGGCCGGAGCGATAGCACACCAGGTAGGGCCTTTGCCTTGCAAGCGGCTGACCTGGGTTCGATCGCCAGCATCCCATATGGTCCCCGAGCACCACCAGGAGTAAATCCTGAGTGTAGAGCCAGGAGTAACCCCTGAGCATTGCCGGGTGTGACCCAAAAAAGCAAAAAAAAAAAAACCAATAGCGGCGGACTTGGCTAAGATCATGCGCGGGGGCGAGGCGGACGGGAAAGTTAGGGGTGTCGCTGGGGATGCCGAGGCACAGAGGGGCGCAGACTGCACAGCTGGAGCAGAAGCTCAGGCTGCCCAGTCAGCAGAGCCCGTGCGGGCGCATGGCGGTGACGTCACGGGGCAGAGGCACTATTCTGACGTCCGAGTCACGGTGCTGAGGTGAGCATGGGTGTGGCGGGGGTGGGACCAGCTCTGCTTCCCCATCCCAGCCTCAGTGACATTTTAGCCCCAGGAAGGACACTCGAATGTGGCTGCAGCCCACGCCCAGGAACCACCAACCCGGACTTGACTTGACGTTAAATGTACCACGGTGGCGTGGCTGCGGGTGCTCGCCAGGGGGGCAGCATCCAGCCCCCACCCCTACCCGGGACGCTTGAGACGCACCTGATCAGGACACTCAGCGCCCCAAGCGGCGTGATGACCGTGGCGGGAGCAAAGGCGTAAGCCCCGAAGTTGGCCGCTTCCCCGGCAGCCACTAGGAAGGAAGGGGAAGGGTCTGAGGACCAGGGACCCAGCTGCCTGGTTGGGGTGTGGACAGGCTGCCTAAGCCCACCTCTGAGACTGGATGGCAGCTTCCAGTCACCAAGGTAAGCGCACCCAGGTCGGGATTCGGTGGGGAGAGCGTCTCACAGGGGGCACCTTCCCTACAGCTGCCGAAGGCTCAGAGCCCCCGACCCGGGCACTTAGGAAGCCCCACAATCCCTTAGGGGTCCATTCTCACTCGCCTCTCCAGGGTGCACCCTCCATGGGGCCTGTGCCCAGGTATCCTGTCTTTGGGGCTCACACCTGGGAATCTGGCCTGAAGAGTTAGTTGGAAAGTGGAGAGGTGTGTTGTGGAAAGGGGGTTCAGGGGCCTCTGGAATGTCAGAGACCCCTGCAGGCCTGGAAGCCCTTTCAGTTTCTGATGGAGGTGTTGTGAGTATCTGTAACCTGATTACCACGTGCTAAGAGTCTGATTTGGGGCTGAGAGACAGGAGCCGCCTGTCCTGGTGTCTCGGGGTCTGGGTCCTGGAGTCAGGCCTCTGGCCCAGGAGAGGGCACGTGAGTCCCACGTTCTTTCCTCAGCTCTGCAGCTGAGTCCCCGAGGCACAGAGCTGGGGGAAAGGGGGTCTCTGAGTGTAGCTGAGCAATGCAACAGCCCCTGGGTCCTCCAGTCCCCACCCCTGGGTCCCAGTGCCCGGGTGGGCAGTGAGTACTTACTGGTGAGGAAGCCGACCCACCACATGGTGTCCTTCAGGTAGCCATAGCCGCCGTCCACTGTGGGCAGGATGGACACTGTCAGGGCCGGCCACGCTGCTGATGGCGCCACCCCTGCCCCATCTCTGTGGTTCACAGGACCCTGGTGGCAAGTCTCCTCCATCCTTCCTGCAGGCCAGGCCCCTGGGTCCTGTCTGTCCCCTTCGGGGGCCCCAGCAACCATCCTCACTCCCTTCTGCCCTCCTCCTCTTCTCCCTCCTCCTCTCCCTTCTCCCCCTCATCGTCCTCCTCCCCTCCTCTCTCCTTATCCTCCTTCTCTCCCTCCCCTTTTCCCTCCTCCTCCCATTGTTCCAATGCCAAGCAGCATCCAAGACCCTCCCCCAGCATAGCCTCAGGGCTCTCCCAAGGCCAGGCATCTCCCTAAATACCAGTGCACCTTCCCCTCAAGCCTGGGTTCTCCAAGGCCTGGGACACGGCAGGTCACAGACCCAGAATCACTGGCACCCAAGGCCTCTCCCACAGAGCCGCCCCAAGCTGTACCTCCTCGCCCACTGACCCAGCGAGGGCCAAGGCGCTACAGAAGACCAGGCTAGCAGGTCCCCTCTTCCTGCCTTTGTTCTGCCCTGAGCCTGCAGCAACCCTCGTGCCCCCTCCAGAGCGGATACCACTGCCAGCGTTCCCCACCCTGTGCCCCTGCCTCTGACCTGGTTCTCACCCCCACCCACTCTTTCAGCGGTGTGTTTCAGGAACCCACCTAAAACCTCCCGGTCACTCCAGCTGCCCCTCCGGACTGGCCAGTGCAAATGCAAATGCAGAGAGGAGGTCTCCCTGACTGCTGGACCCCTCGGGGTGCCCCCACCACTGTGCTCCTTTTGCCAGAGCGTCCTGACTTCTGCTTCCCTGTGCCCTGCAATTCCAGCCCTCATCACCCCCATCCTATGCCTACCTCTGCACATGGACACTCCTGTCTGCCTCCAGCCCCGGGTCCAGCCCAGAGCCCAGTACAATGAGGCTTACACAGGGAGCGCCCCTGTGAGCTGCCAGTCCAGGCCGCACAGGCAGAAAACCCCTTGTGGGCTCTGCAAGGCAGCCCTGGGGCATGGCAGAGGCTGAACCAGCTCCTGGAGGCTGTGACAGGCTTTGGTGACTGGCTGAAGAGCAGCTGAGCAGAGACCAGCTCTGCAGAACTGGTAGAGCCCCTCTTCCTGCTGCAGCAAATGGGTCCATAGGGAGGCCAGTGGCATGGTCACTGGCAAAGGCAGAGAGGAGCTTGCCTGATAGCGCCCATACCTGCCCGTGTGGCACCCGTTGGCCACCAACCGCTGCAGCCCTTTCTTCTTGAGGATGGCGCTGCTGCCGATGAGGAAGCTGGAGAGTAAGGCGAGGCCCAGCCCCACATAGAAGCTGTAACTCTTCCAGAAGCGATCTTGCCAGCGGGGGGCTGTGGCGTTGCTGGGCGGCTCAGGATGGAGGTGGCGGACCACCTGGCACAGGGCGTGCTGGGATGAGCAGTAGAGGCTGAGCAGGGAGCCTAGGGGGCCCAGACACAGTCATGGCTATGACCACGGCCACACTCACAGCCAATGCCATAGCCACAGCCGCAGTCATGGCCACGGTCACCGCCCGGTCATGGCCACCGTCACCGCCCCGGTCATGGCCACCGTCACCGCCATGGTCATGGCCACCGTCACCGCCACGGTCATGGCCACCATCACCGCCCGGTCATGGCCACAGTCACCGCCACCGTCACCGCCACGGTTATGGCCACCGTCACCGCCGTGGTCACGGCACAGTCACTTTTCAAAGGTAATTCTGGGCTGCTCTCCAACTGCTATGGGCTCGATCTACTCCTCGGTCCCCAGCCCTGGAAGGCAGGAGTTCCCTCTGCTTCTGTAGCTCCTTCAGACAACAGCCACCTCCAGCAGCCAGTGGTGGGACAGAGACCACGAGAGAGAGGCCAGGCAGACAGTATCCTCCAAGCAGTCAATTCTTTAAAACCCTCAAGGGGCTGGAGCAATAGCACAGTGGGGAGGGCCTGTGCCTTGCATGCAGTGGACCCAGATTTGACCCCCAGCATCCCATAGAGGTCCTTGAGCACTGCCAGGAGTAATTCCTGAGTGCAGAACCAGGAGTAACCCCTGAGCATCACCAGTTGTGGCCCAAAAAACAAATTAAATTTTAAAAGAATGTGATTGTGGATCTAGGGGTTAGGGCACATTTCCATGTGTGGCCAACCCCAGTTTGACACAGGTCCTAGAGCCCCCAAGCATCATGGGGTGGCCCAGGTGGCCCCCAGCTCCCCAGGCCCTGATCAGCCCTACAGTCTCGGCTGGCTGAGGACTGCCATGACACCTGAGCACCACTAGGAAGTCCTGTCCCTGTGGAAATGTGGATTCGGGAGAAATAGCCCGTGCTGGGGCTCAGGTGCAGAGTGTAAAGGCCCCGAGTCTGATGTCCACACCAGGTCCCCAGCAGCACCAGGCCACAGAACACTGGGGCCCCAGAGCAAGACTGAGGATTCACGATCAAGAACTCAGCCCAAAGACCTCAGCCGGACCCTCTCTGACCGGGGGTTCCAGTGCTAGCTTTGCTGGGCAGTAGTGCTCCCTCCGCACACAGAGGACTGGCTCTGCTCAGCACCCCCAGAGCTTTACTATACTCCCCTCCCCTCAGTTGTGTGTGTGTGTGTGTGTGTGTGTGCTGTGTGTGTGTTTCTCCCTCGTGGGCATGTGAGTCTGTGTGTGACCTTGGGAGTAGAGGCCAAGTGTCCCCACCAGGGCCCCAGGCTCTTGTGCCCAGGCAAAGCCTGGCTGGGGTCCTGCCCCTTGGATCAACACTCTCGGCCAAGGCCACAGCCCTGTGGAGCAAGTTGGGCCGGGCTGGTTTTTTGTCGCCTAAGCAGAGGCATGAAGACCAGAGCTGGGGAGAACCTTTTATGAGCCAGCCCAACCCCTTGTCTGCTGGGAAACTGATGCAAAGGACCTACACACACACACACACACACACACACACACACACACACACACACACATCACTGCACCCTTGCAATTCTGAGTGTCCAGTAAGCACGTGTCAAGGCCAAGCTGCTGTTAGATTTTGCAGTCAGCTTTGTCTGTGTCTCTGTCCCCAGACCGTCCGTCTCTCTGTCCCCAGACCATTCTTCTCTCTGTCCCCAGACTATCCATCTGTTCCCAGACTGTCCTGACTGCCCTCTCCTGTTAATCCAGCTCAGAAAGGGGGCGAGGCTGGGAGTTCCCTGCTCCCAGGAAATGAGCCAGACCCTAGATGGAGGGCGTGGGCCGGGAAAAGACTCCAGGAGCCAGGCCATCCTGCAGAGGGCCTAGGGCTTTCCAGCGGAGCCCCAAGCACCTTGGCACCTTCCAAGGATTTGGGTCTCCCCAAGAGATAAAAGCAAAATGGGCCTGGGGTGGGGGAGGTGTCAAAAGCCTGTGCAGCTCCCAGAGAAGGCACAGAGGAGACAGCGCAGGACAAGGTTGGCTTCCAAGGGATGTGCTCAGGCGGGCCAACCTCCTGCCCCAGGGGAAGGTGAGGCAGAACCGGCCCAGCAGTCAGTATCTCCGGGTGGGGCTGGGGGGCATCCAGGCCAGAGCAAGCTCCAGGGTGATGAGAACAGAGCTGTGTGCAGGGCTGAGACCCGAGATCCCAGATGGAAGCCTGAGGGCCTTATGGAACTGCCCTGGCCAGCTTCACACTCTGGGTTGTGTCCAGACCCCACTGTTTGGGGAGGCCTGTGGGGGTCTGTGGTTTGCTCCAGGACCACTGTGGTGAGCCCTGCAAAGCCAGGATCTTTGTTCTTTCTTAAATTGGTTTTGAGGCCACACCTGGCTGTGCTCAGGGCTTACTATTGGAGAGGTGCTTAGGGGACCCTATAGGGTTCCCGGGTCAGCAGCAGGTCAAGGGAAGCTCCCTACCCCCTGTACTACAGCTGGGAACTTTCCAGACACTTCCCAGGGCCGATCCTCTCCTTTTCCTTTACTGTGATCCAGGTTGATCCCAGCCCCGGACTGCTCCTCTCTGCTTTGTCCTAAGCTCAGGACCCCTTTTCTCACACCCTCCCCAGCTCCCAAGATTAGGGATCCCTCCAGATTCCCCTCCCCAGAAGACCCCCAGAACTGAGTGCTTTCTCAGGCGGACCCTCCCCCTCTCCAGTCAGGGGTTCCTCATTCCCTATCCCACGCTGCTGTCCCTAGCACTCACCATTCTCACAGCTGGCGTTGGGCGCCCGCAGCTCCATGGGGGTCCGGCGTGCGCAGGGGCCTCTTGGGCGGGTGGACAGCGCCCAGGCAGCTCGCAGCAGGTGGCCGGCGCTCAGGCAGCCGCCGCCTCAGGGTCGGGGTGGGGAGGAATGACGCGCCCCAGAGGGGGAGGGTCCCCAGGAGGAGTCTCCGGCGTCTTGGGCAACTCTGGGGGCCGAGGACCCGGCGCCCGAGCTGCCCTCAGAGGGGCGCACGCCCTCCCTGGGCTACGGAGACTCTGGGTTCGCCTCCACGGTCAGCAACCGCGCCTGGGGCAGAGGGAGGAGCTCGGCTCCCAGCGCCGCCCCCCGACACCCCTCACGCCCTACTGTGCCCAGCGAGGACAGAGAAGGGGCTCACTCTGACCCAGGTGGGCGAGTCCACCGCGTCCGTGGGAGCTTAGAGAAGGGGGTTTCCTGTGTAGGGGCCTAGAAAGCCAAGTTCCCAATGCTTGAAACTTGCCCCAGCACCTGGTTAATGAAGGGGGAGGAGGGTAAGCCGCGCCTTTGCCCCTCCCCTACCTGTCCGCAGCGCTCCTCCACCACGCAGTACCCAGGGATTTGCCACTCCCAGCAGGCGTTCCCTGACTCGGGGTGACTTTACCCAGGTCCCAGCTCTCCCCAGCGATCACCTGGGGAGCTTCCTGCGCTCTGCCAGGGCATCTGTGTGCGCTGATGTGCGCGTGTTTGTGCGGTCCAGGGACACACTGTGTGTGTGTGTGTGTGTGTGTGTGCGCGCTCACTGCGCTCACTGTATGAGTACATCTGCATGGATGTGTGTGCACTGTATATGTGTGTGCGTGCATTGTGTGTGAATGCACCTGCGTGCATGTGTGTGCATTGTGTATGTGTGAGTCCATCTGTGTGTATGTGTGTGCACTGATGGGTGCATGCATCTGTAGGTGTTCTTTTTTTTTTTTTTTTTGCTTTTTTGGGTCACACCCGGCAACGCTCAGGGGTTACTCCTGGCTCTGCACTCAGGAATTACTCCTGGCGGTGCTCGGGGTCCTTATGGGAAGCCGGGGATCGAACCCGGGTCAGCTGCTTGCAAGGCAAATGCCCTCCCGCTGTGCTACGGCTCTGGCCCCTCTGTCGGTGTTCTGTGTGTGTCTGTTTGTGCGTGTATCATGTGTGCATGCTTGTGAAGGTGTGTGTGCTTATGCATGCATGTGAATGTACCACCAGGGTCCCAGGCAGGAGGTCGGACAGGAAGCCGGGCGATGCAGCCCTGCTGGAGGGCTGCACTGTGCAGCATTGCCCGGAGCCAGAAACCAGCCTGGCAGGGAAGCTTGGCGCAAACACTGAGCTTAGGTGAGTGTCTGCTGCTGGCACCCGCCTGGTCCCTCTGGGTCCCCTAAACCCATAGCCTTTGATCCCTCCCAGATGAGTGTGACTGCCTCTGGCCTGGCCCTTTGAAATGTCCAGAGCAGATGTTCAGATCAAGCTGAGCCCAAACTTGATTTGCAAGTTGCCACAGGGGTGCTTTCATGCACTTGTCTGCGTGTTAGGAGTCTGTGAGGCCATTGCCTTGCAGGGTGCAGGGCTGACCCCCACATTCCCCAGTGCCTGGAGAAAGGCTCCTGACGGGCGAGGTGAAAGGGGTGCAGGGGGTCCATTGCAGGCCGCCTGCACCCTGTCTGGGCCCCCATTCATTCTGGGAGAGGGGGTGGCCTGCAGTGGTAGCCAGACACAAAGGGCTCTGTTCAGGGTCAGCCCCTCCTCCCTCTGACAAAAGCCTTTTCTCCCTGCACAATAGGCCTGCACAATCAGGCAGGTAATCGGGCCCAGCAGCACCAGAGAAGAACGGGGCTCAGTGTAATGGTGGCCAGGCCTGGGGGGCTGGGTTGGGCCCGGCAGCTGGGGACAGACTAGCTCTGTCATGGGTCCTAGCCACTCCCCACCAGTCTCTTCTTAGGAAAACAAATTCACCCCTGGACTCTGAAGCTCTGACTTTGTTGAGCTCAGGTGTGCGGGTCGATGCAATAAAACCTTCCCCAAGGGGTTCCCACTGTGCTGCCCCAGAACCCAGGGCAGGCACCGACATGCGCCTTTGTGTGATGCTCTCCTCTGCTTGGGACCAGAAAGGCTTCTGGGGACTGTCCTGTGCACCACACGCCGCCACGCACCTCCCAGGCTCTGCCCCAGAAACCAACTGCACCCACACAGTCCCGTTTGTGCCAAGCCCAGAGATCCCGGACAGCCACCCTAATCACCCCGAGGTTGAAAATCATTCAGATTTCAACAACTCAGTAAGGAAAAGAAAAACCTGAGCTGGAGCAATAGTATGACCTGAGTTTGATCCCCTGTAGTTCCATCAGGTGTAATTCCTGAGCGCAGAGCTAAGAGTAACCCCTGAGCATCACCCCCCGGGAAAAACAGCTTTATGAATGATCACAGCCTGAAAGACTGCTGTTGACCGCACAGCTGGGTGAGATAAACTGGAGCAATCAAACTGAATTTCCTTTAGTCTCTTCCCCTCTCATAAAGTGGCCATCTGGGGGCCAGAGTGATAGCACAGTAGGGAGGGCATTTGTCTTGAGTGTGGCCAACCGGGTTCTATCCCCAGCATCCCATATGATCCCTCCTAGCACTGCAAGGAGTGATTCCTGATTACAGAGCCAGGAGTAACCTCTGAGCATTGCCGGTGTGACCCAAAAAGCAAAAGAAAATAATGAAGTGGCCACCTGGACGTTGTAGATACCCACAGGTCAGGCTGGGGACTTGGCTTCCATGTCAGAGTCACGGCCTGCTGTGCAAGGCCTGAGTCTGATCCCCAGCACCATGTGGCCCCTTGGGAAAGGGGGAGCTCACTGCCAGGTTAAGCATCACAGGTATGGCCCCTTTAATAACATTCCCAACCTAGGGGCCGGAGCGATAGCCCAGCAGTAGGGCATTTGCCTTGCAAGTGGCTGGCCGTGCCGGCCCGGGTTCGATCCCGGCATCCCATATGGTCCCCTGAGCACCGCCAGGGTAATTCCTGGAGTGCAGAGCCAGGAGAAACCCCTGAGCATTGCCAGGTGTGACCCCCAAAAAAAGCAAAAAAAATTCCCAACCTAATAGGAAGATGGTGGAGGGGGCGGTTCCTTGTGGGCTCACTCTGGAAAGAGAGAAGGTGGGTGCAGAGTGCTGGGGTCTCGGTACGGCATGGCCAGAGTGCCACGGGAGGCTGCAGCACAGAGTGAGTCATGGTGGAGTCACACGCCCAGGGCTGGCCGTGTGTGTCACCTACTTGCACACCTTTGACTTGTGTAAGAAGCCCTAGGAGCAGGGTTGCACTGTCCCCAGCTCCCAGACAGGAAGTGCAGAGATTCTGACACTGCTCAGATGCCGAGAGTCCAGGGTCCAGGGCCCTCCGGGCACTCACTTCCTGGCACCCATGCTGCCCATGGGTCAGTCTTCTGGGCAGGGTGAAGGCACGGAGCTGCCACCACCTCCTGGCTGACCCAGAGTCCCAGCAATCCAGCTGCCGGCAGAGTAGACAATGGAAGCCCCCGTGAGCACCAGGCCATCCGTGGGCCTGCCTCCTTCAGTGACCATTAGGAGCATTGGTTTTCATCTAATGTTTTATTTAATTCTTTCTGTCTGTCTTTAGGGGTCACACCCGGCAATGCTCAAGGTCACTCTTGTCTCTGCACTCAGGAATTACTCCTGACCCTATGGGATATCGGGATCAAACTCTGGTCAGCTGACAGCAAGGAAAATGCCCTCCCCACTGTGCTATTGCTCAGGCCAAAAATTCTACTATTTAGAAGACATTGAACCACTGTGAACGACAAAATTACAAAATTATTCATGGTTGAGTTTCAGTCCTACAATGTTTAAGCATCCATCCAGTCACACACAGGGTGTTCCCTGGGTGGTGTGAGGGACACTGGGAATGGTCCCATTAGCACTGTTTGCGGAGAACCCCCTAAAGTCATTATAGAGGCAATATGCTCTGTGTGTGCTCAGACACACTCTATATGCACCCTGTCTGTGCTGTGTGTGTCCCGACACCTCGTGTGAACCCTCCCGGGGACACCCTGTCTGTGCTGTGTGTGCCCCGACACCTCGTGTGAACCCTCCCGGGGACACCCTGTCTGTGCTGTGTGTGCCCCGACACCTCGTGTGAACCCTCCCGGGACACCCTGTCTGTGTGTGTCCCGACACCTCGTGTGAACCCTCCGGGGACACCCTGTCTGTGTGTGTCCCGACACCTCGTGTGAACCCCCCTGGGGACACCCTGTCTGTGCTGTGTGTGCCCGACACCTCGTGTACACCCCCTGGGGACACCCTGTCTGTGCTGTGTGTGCCCCGATACCTCGTGTACACCCCCTGGGGACACCCTGTCTGTGCTGTGTGTGCCCGACACCTCGTGTACACCCCCCTGGGGACACCCTGTCTGTGCTGTGTGTGTCTGGACACCTCGTGTGCACCCTCCCGGGGACACCCTGTCTGTGCTGTGTGTGCCCCGACACCTCGTGTGAACCCCCTGGGGACACCCTGTCTGTGCTGTGTGTGTCCCGACACCTCGTACACCCCCTGGGGACACCCTGTCTGTGCTGTGTGTGCCCGACACCTCGTGTACACCCCTGGGGACACCCTGTCTGTGCTGTGTGTGCCCGACACCTCGTGTACACCCCCTGGGGACACCCTGTCTGTGCTGTGTGTGTCCCGACACCTCGTGTACACCCCTGGGGACACCCTGTCTGTGCTGTGTGTGCCCGACACCTCGTGTACACCCCCTGGGGACACCCTGTCTGTGCTGTGTGTGCCCGACACCTCGGTGTACACCCCCTGGGGACACCCTGTCTGTGCTGTGTGTCCCGACACCTCGTGTACACCCCTGGGGACACCCTGTCTGTGCTGTGTGTGCCCCCGACACCTCGTGTGAACCCTCCTGGGGACACCCTGTCTGTGCTGTGTGTGCCCGACACCTCGTGTGAACCCTCCTGGGGACACCCTGTCTGTGCTGTGTGTGCCCCGACACCTCGTGTGAACCCCCCTGGGGACACCCTGTCTGTGCTGTGTGTGCCCCGACACCTCGTGTGAACCCTCCGGGGACACCCTGTCTGTGCTGTGTGTGCCCCGATACCTCGTGTGAACCCTCCGGGGACACCCCTGTCTGTGCTGTGTGTGCCCCGATACCTCGTGTGAACCCTCCCGGGACACCCTGTCTGTGTGTGTCCCGACACCTCGTGTGAACCCTCCTGGGGACACCCTGTCTGTGCTGTGTGTGCCCGACACCTCGTGTACACCCCCTGGGGACACCCTGTCTGTGCTGTGTGTGCCCGACACCTCGTTACACCCCCTGGGGACACCCTGTCTGTGCTGTGTGTGTCTGGACACCTCGTGTGCACCCCTCCCGGGGACACCCTGTCTGTGCTGTGTGTGCCCCGACACCTCGTGTGAACCCTCCTGGGGACACCCTGTCTGTGCTGTGTGTGCCCCGACACCTCGTGTGAACCCCCTGGGGACACCCTGTCTGTGCTGTGTGTGCCCCGACACCTCGTGTGAACCCTCCGGGGACACCCTGTCTGTGCTGTGTGCCCCGATACCTGCGTGTGAACCCTCCCGGGGACACCCCTGTCTGTGCTGTGTGTGCCCCGATACCTCGTATGAACCCTCCCGGGGACACCCTGTCTGTGCTGTGTGTGCCCCGACACCTCGTGTGAACCCTCCTGGGGACACCCTGTCTGTGCTGTGTGTGCCCCGATACCTCGTGTACCCCCCTGGGGACACCCTGTCTGTGCTGTGTGTGCCCCGACACCTCGTGTGAACCCTCCGGGGACACCCCTGTCTGTGCTGTGTGTGCCCCGATACCTCGTGTGAACCCTCCAGGGGGACACCCTGTCTGTGCTGTGTGTGCCCCGATACCTCGTGTGAACCCTCCCGGGACACCCTGTCTGTGCTGTGTGTGCCCGACACCTCGTGAACCCCCTGGGGACACCCTGTCTGTGCTGTGTGTGTCCCGACACCTCGTGTACACCCCCTGGGGACACCCTGTCTGTGTGTGCCCGACACCTCGTGGTACACCCTCCCGGGGACACCCTGTCTGTGCTGTGTGTGCCCGACACTCGTACACCCCCTGGGGACACCCTGTCTGTGCTGTGTGTGCCCGACACCTCGTGTACACCCCCTGGGGACACCCTGTCTGTGCTGTGTGTGTCTGGACACCTCGTGTGCACCCTCCCGGGGACACCCTGTCTGTGCTGTGTGTGCCCCGACACCTCGTGTGAACCCTCCTGGGGACACCCTGTCTGTGCTGTGTGTGCCCGACACCTCGTGTACACCCCGGGGACACCCTTCTGTGTGTCCTGACACCTCGTGTGCAGCCTCCGGGGACACCCCTGTCTGTGTGTGCCCGACACCCTCGTGTGCAACCCCGAGACACCCTGTCTGTGTGTCCCGACACCTCGTGTGCACCCCCCGGAGACACCCTGTCTGTGCTGTGTGTGCCCGACACCTCGTGTGCACCCCCCGGGGACACCCTTCTGTGTGTCCTGACACCTCGTGTGCAGCCTCCGGGGGACACCCTGTCTGTGTGTGCCCGACACCCTCGTGGTGCAACCCCGGGAGACACCCTTCTGTGTGTCCCGACACCTCGTGGTGCACCCCCGGAGACACCCTGTCTGTGTATCCCGACACGCGTGCGCCCCTGGGGAACACGGTCACATATCCCTCCCTCCTTTCAGTACTAAGTTCTCGTCCAGAGCGACCGTTTCCCACTACCATTGTCACAGAGGCCCCTTCTCTGTCCCAACTGCCCTCCCCCAGCCACCCAAAGGTGCCCAGCTTCCTACCATGGCCCATCTTCCTGACTCTATTTCTACTGGCCTGGGGTATCAATTTCATTCTATTTTATTTATTTTATATCCCAGGAATGGTGCCATCATCCTGTGTTGTCTATCCCTCTCCTGCTGAGAACCAGCACCTTTAACTCCCCTTGGGCTTGCTTCGGGGCAAAAGGAGCTCATCTTTAGGACAAAAGACCTAATTGGAGCCACTTTCCCCCCCTCCCTGGGGGTCCCAGACTGTTGGGCTGACAGCAGTGCTTTGGCACAAGCTTCACTCAGGCCCTCCCAGACCTTCCCCTGCTTGGGATACTGACCCCAAGTTTGATGAGCCAATGCCTCTGGTGCCTGAACTGCATTGGACCCCAAGGGCCACATGTTAGGGGCAGCCTGTGTCCTGGGTTCACCTCACGCTTCCCCCTCCTCACACTAAGGGCCTGAGTTCGGTGTGGGGACTCCTGGTTCTTACGTGAGAAATGCAGGTTCCTGTTCTAGTTTATTTGCTGTTGTTGTATCTTGTTTTGTTTTGGGGCCACACCTTGTGGTGCTCAGGGCTAACTCCCAGCTCTGTGCTCAGGGATCACTTCTGGTGGGCTTCAGGGGACCCTGTGGGATGCCGGGATGGAACCCAGGTCGGCCAAGCACAAAGCAAATGTACTGTGGCGCCGACCCCCAAAGTCCGGTGCGGAGATGAAAGAGAGAGCCAGGACATCTCCCGAGGCCAGGGTGAAGGTCGATGGTGGCTGTAGTTCCCCTGATGGCTCCTGAGGGGGCCCCACTACGGGAAGGCTCCAGCAGACTCTGGCAGATGGATGAGGTCCACACAGTGGTTCCGTCCACCATCACCCACCAGGAGAAGTCCCTGCTGGTTTGCAAAGGATGTTGTTAAAGAACTGGTTCTGTTTGGCATCATCAAGCCACTTTGACCTGGGTTTCCTGGGACCTGACTGGATGTTCCTGTGTGAGAGGAGGGAGAGGGCAGTATCCATTGGCAGGGTCAGTAGGAGCGCCAGGCGCCGGGCCTCCCCCCGAGAGCATGTGCTGAGAAGTGACCAGTACTGTGGCTGCTAGGGGCCTCCTGCACCTTGGTTTTCGCTTGGGGGCCACTCACGGCAAGTGCTTCATGCTGTAGGTGGCTTCTGGTGACGCTCAGGGGGACCATGTGGGGGCAGAGAGTCGAGGCTGGGGCTCCCACAAGCTAGGCTGTGCTCCAGCCCTGGGGACCATCTCAGGTTCAGGCTCCCTTGATGGTACTGAAGGCTGGAGGGCTGTTCTTGGCACCCCTTATACAGGCTGGCTCTCTCCATCCTGGCATCTGGCCACAAGGGCACTCTGGGGTCTGTGCCCGTTGGACGCCTGAGCCGAGCATCAGGCATTTCAGCAGGACCTCAAGGCTCCTCCATGTCTGGGAAGCTCCAGGAGCAGCTGCACAGAGTGGAAATGGGGCTAACGGCTTTGGGGCCCAAGGGCGAAGCGAGAGTGACTGCAGTGCTGTGTGTGTCAGGTGCCCCGTTTCTGGGTTCTTGACTCCTACGTGGGACGGGTCCTGCCCTCCGGCCTGTCCCAGAGACACAGACCGGGCGCCGCTGACCCACTCAGCGTGCCTGGGCCCAGCCCTGCGCTGCTCACTCATTCCTGCCACACAGTCACGCCGGAAATTCTGGTTCTCCGGCCGGCCAGGCCTGGGTGAGGGAAGCAGAGGAATTTGGAGCGTGGGTTCTTCACGCTTTGTCCGTGGGGCAGGGGGAACCAGCCCTTTCTCCATCTCAGCCCTGGCCACGGACAGGTGGGATGGGCGGGAGGAGGGGAAGGAGAGGGGATAGGGAGGGGGGAGGTGGATCTGAAACATGGGGTAGGGTGGGCATGGGGTAAGCGTGTGAGATGTGGGGGCTGGGACTTGGGGCCCCAGCACAGCATGGAAGGCACTGGCCTTGTTTGTGGCCCAGTCAGATTTCAGCCCCGGCACCCCATTCAGTCCTGAGCACTAGGAATAATTCCGAGTGCAGAGGCAGGAGTAAGCCCAGGAAAAGAAAGAAAGAGATGCTTCACGCTGGGGAATCATCTTCCTGTGGGTGGTGGTTGGAGCAGAGCGGTGGCAGCAGCAGGAATCTGGTTCCATCTGACCTGGGAAGGCGGGCCGTGGGGTTGCTATTTTTATCCCTGATCACAGCTCACAGCATATTTTCCCAGGGAAACCCGGAAGCTGGGCCAGAACTGGGGCTGGGAACCATGGGAGACGGAGATGCAGGGAACCAGAATCCCAGGAAGTAGAACCAGATGGGGTGGGGGAGGGGCTCCCCACCCTCCCTCCCCACCCCTCCAGACCCACAGAGCGACGCTGGAGAGCCTCATGCACAAGTTCGCCGTCCAGTGAGTCAGGTGTGAGTTGAGTTTGCTGTTGGCAAACCTGCTAGGGGAGAATCAGGAGCATCAAGCTGGCTGCGAGTCTTTTCTGCCTGTCCTGCTGCAGGGAAGGTCAGGTGCATACACGCACACACACACACATGCACATCACATGCACTCACACACACTTGCACGCAAACTCACACATGCACTCACTCACACATAATATGCACACACACACATCACACACACAATTAGGGATTTCATTTATCTTGCCTTCGTCTCTTGGGGCCGTACTGACCAAGCTCAGGAATTACTTCCGGCAGTGCTGGGGGCCATATGGGATGCTGGGGATTGAAGCCTGGTTGACTGCTTGCAAGACAAACGCTCCTCCCCCGCTGTGCTGTGGCACCGGCCCCTCTTGCTGTTGTCATGCTGTGTTTGATGCTGCTACGGCCACTTCCGCCACGAACATCAAACCTAGGGAGGTCAGCTGACCAAGTGCATTTGGACAAGGAGATGTTAGGACACACGTGGCCACTTTGTCCTAGTTACTATGTGTGTGTACATGTGTGTGCGTGTGTGTACGTGTGTGTGCGTGTGTGTACATGTGTGTGTGGCTGTTTCCTTGGCACAGGCCCAGTACAGAGTGAAGACCCAGAGCCACTGCCTTGGAATCAGTTTTAATGGGTGGGAGTTTATTACCTCAACAAGCTTCCCCCGCCCAGCACGAAGCAAAGCAAAATAAGCTCTTGAGCTGCAGAGCAAGGGTGGCCTCCATGGAACATCATGATCGGGCTCAGAGGCTTAGGTCTAAGTCACCAGAAATGTGAATCCCTTGTACAAAACCCCCCAACAACTCTTAATACAAATAGGACAACTTCTGAAACAGAAAGTTTTGTTTGTATTTTTAAACTTAAGATTTTTTTTCCTAGTTTCTAGACACACTCATGCACACTCACCACACACATACATCAAGAAGGGTGGGGTTGTAGATCCTGTTTGGGGGTCATAGGTAAGTACTGCAGGGGATTGAGGGGTGCAGCCCCCCACTGTGCTACTGGGGTGACACCCATTGAGCGGATGAGGTCTCTAGAGGATAAGGGTCCTCCCCAAATCCACGTTAGAGTTCCAAGGAGGAGGGGAGAGGAAGGGAAATCAGATGGGATCCATGTCCATTAAGCAAGGCCCAGGTTGGGAGTGGACCCTGAGTCTGGAGGCAGGGGTTCGGGCTTCGTGCTGTGTGTGGAAGCTGAAGCCCATTCTGGGCTGTCCTTGTACCAGTCATCCCCTCCTCCATCTCGGTGATGTCACAGCCAGAAGTGGCATGGGAGTGGCCAGCTCCCATTGTCACCTACATTCCTGACACGTTTGAGAAGGCTCAGATGGAGCCCAGGGCTGGCAGTGTATCTTCCTACACAGCAGGGGGCTGCCCAGGGCACACAATGAGTCAGCTGTGGTGGCAGGTTCCCAGAGCTGCAGAGCAGGATAGGACTGAGGACCGGCCAGCAACTGGTCCTTCCAGGTTCCTCCAGCCCACCCTGCTGTCCCCTGAAGCAAGTATGTCACAAGCCACTTGCAGGGATATGACTTTTGCTCTTGGCATGCCGGTCCCTGGCCACCTGAGGCATCCTTTCATCATCCACCATCCACTCATCCATCATCCACCAACCATTCATCCATCATCCACACCACTCATCCACCACCATCATCCATCATCCACCAACATTCATCCATCATCCACCATCTACTCATCCATCATCCACCATCTACTCATCCATCATCCACCATCCACTCATCCATCATCCACCAACCACTCATCCATCACCCACCATCCACTCATCCATCATCCACCATCCACTCATCCATCACCCCCAACCACTCATCCATCATCCACCATCCACTCATCCATCATCCACCATCCACTCATCCATCATCCACCAACCACTCATCCTCTCCCATCCATCATCCACATCTTCATCCATCCACCATCCACTCATCCATCATCCACCATCCACTCATCCATCATCCACCATCCACTCATCTATCATCCACCATCCACTCATCCATCATCCACCATCCACTCATCCATCATCCACCATCTTCATCCATCCACCATCCACTCATCCATCATCCACCATCTTCTCATCCATCATCCACCATCCACTCATCCATCATCCACCATCCACTCATCCATCATCCACCAACCACTCATCCATCATCCACCATCCATCATCCACCATCCACTCATCCATCATCCACCATCTTCTCATCCATCATCCACCATCCACTCATCCATCATCCACCATCCACTCATCCATCATCCACCATCCACTCATCCATCATCCACCATCCACTCATCCATCATCCACCATCCACTCATCCATCATCCACCATCTTCATCCATCCACCATCCACTCATCCATCATCCACCATCTCTCATCCATCATCCACCATACTCATCAATCACCATATTCATCATACAATCATCAATCACCATCCCTATTATACAATCATCCCCTTTTATTTTCACCCATCTACCAGCCACTTACTTATCTATCCATCCAACTAACCACCCACCCACTCATCCCTCCACCCATTAACCCATAGGAGTAGAGTACATGATGGTCCTGTTCCCTCTTTAGAACTCCAGGGTGAAACTCAAATTTCCATGGGCTCTCTTTGGGGGTGCCTCACGAGGGTCTCAGCTACCCTGGAAGAACAAGGCTCAGCAGTGATAGCCACTTCCCAAAGGTGCCACTGCTGCCCACAGTGCCCGCACGCTGGCTGGGAGATTCTACAAGACAGGTTGGTTCTGTCTGGGAAGTGGAAGCAGGTTCCACTTCCTGCTTCCTGCTTTTCCTGCTTCCTGTTCCACCCTCCATCTCGAGTATCTGACAGACCATGCCTCGAGAATAACCTCTCTGCTTCTATGACAGTAAAAGGTCCTGATTCGCCAAAACAGGGCTCCCTTTTGTGGGTAAGGGGTGATCTTCCCTAATAGTCACTGTCAAGTCTTGCCATTTATACCCCTCACCAGCCTGGCCCCGACAGATTTCTCTTGCATCTGCCGGGTTCTGTGCCTGCTGTTTTGTCTGCCCACATGCATCCGCAGACAGACGTGGGTCTCCCCGTGGGCTGTGTGTGGCCAACCTGGGCAACACAGGGCCTCCAGAATCACTTGTAGGTGTGTCAGGACATGGGGCCCTGGCGGTTTCTTCACGTGCCTCCATTCTGGACCCGGCAGCCATGGCGGCTGGGCGGTTATGTCCCAACCAACTCCACTAGGGTGCTGGGTGTGGGGAGCACCGCTGGGTGCATGTCGCTGCAGGTCTGAGCTCTCCAGTGGACTCCTGAGATGGGTGTGAGGATGGGATGGGGAGGGGGTGCATGCCAGGAAGCTCATCTCCAACCCCGCTTTTCATGGTGATGCACACCAGGAACTCTGGGGGCCGGAGGCAGAGGGGCTGGGAAGCCCCAGAATGGAGACCCTTCCCTCAGGGGCACCTGCTTCTCCATTGTCTGTCTTTCCGGTTGGGGCTTCAGCCCCAGGGCTGGCACCCCAGACACTGGCTGGATTCACCATACTGTGAGGTGGTAGGAAGCCATGGGGGGGAATGGGGCTGGTGGGGGAGCCAGATGGGGAGTTAGGGGACCCCAAGTAAAGCATACACTGCTCTGTGTGGTTGCTTGTTTTCTTGTTTCTCATTGACACTATGGAAACACCATGAGATCTTAGGGCTGGGGGCATGCGCGGACCCTGCCCTCGGAGCAGTGGACGCCTGCCAAGGAGCTTCTGGTGCAGACTGGTGTGCTGGACCCTGGTGCAGGCTGGCCACAGCTTTCCCACTCCTCCTTTAACTCCCTCTGTGTCGGGGGTCCACGGGGTGGGGTGTGGGTGAGGGTCCGGCTAGCAGGTGGTGGCCAGGGACTGATGGATGGGCGGCTGGAAACAGCGCCACGTGCTCCACGGTGGAGCTGTCTGTCTCCACTGACTTCATGTACTTGTTGAGGATGGCGAAAACCTCGTTGTTCAGGATCTGGTACTTGCGGATGCGATCTGCCATCTTCTTCAGGGGCTGGGGAGGGATGGGGGAGAGGCTGGGTTAAGTGCGTTGAGGGGTGACTGGGGTTTGGGGAGGCCTCCATGCCATGGTGCTTGAGACACTTGTGGGAAGTCAGCTCCGGTTTCCCAGAGACCAACAATAAAATGTCGACATGCCCTAAAATATTTTTGTTGTAGCTGGAGCAATAGCATACCGGGAGGGCATTCGACTTGCATGTGGCCGACCTGAGTTTGAGTCCTGGTATCCCATAGGGTCCCTGAGCACCACCAGGAGTAATTCCTGAGCCAGGAGGAGCCCCTGAGCATCGTGGGGCGTGTCCCCAAAGTAAATGAAAATAAGCACAAAACTCTACTAATCCAACAGGTGTGCTGGTGCAAAGGCATTGAACAGTGAATCTGAGAGCCCTGAAATAACTCCCGGATCAAAGGATTTGTTTGTTTGTTTTGGGTGAAACCTGGGTCAATGTATGCCAGGCAAATGCCCTCCCCTGCTGTACTCAGGCCCCTCAACAGATTTTTACCAAGTGAGAACATTCACTCTTCTTCCTCCTCCTCCTTCTTTGCCTCCTTCTCTTCTCCTCTTCTTCCTCCTCCCTCATTCTCCCCCCCTCCCTTCCTCTTCCTCTCCACAACCCTGCCCCCCACCCAGTCATCTCCCCAACCACTGGCTGCTGCTCTTCTGGGTTCAGGCCAAGCGGCTCCTCATGGCAGGATGCTGGGCCCTCCTGTCCCCAGGCCCCGCCACCCTCACTCTCAGGGATGCCCCCGACGCTGAGCCCCCCTATTGCCCGCGTCCACTCACCACGTTCTTGATGACCTCGTCTTTGCCATCCTGCCGCTGCACCTTCAGCAGGTGGTAGCAGAAGTCGAAGAGGTCGAAGCGCCGCTGCTGGCCCAGCAGCACGATAATGGAGCAGCCGGCCCAGTTCAGGCCATCCCGAAGCACTGCCTGGGCAGGGGCAGGGCACAGGGTGAGCAATCAGCCCAGTTCAGAAACATGTGGGAGTCCAGTTCAGCCCCGGCACATGGCCCTGGTGGTCCCAGCCCTGCTGTGTCCACACAGCACCGCTAAACTCAGGCCCCCGCCGTGAATCCCGGTCCAACTGGACGAGAATCCTGGGCGCAGAGACTTTTCTCTGAACACACTTTGGGGGCTTCCCTTTCCCTACACCAGTCACACTCACCCAGCCCACCTGGGTCCTCTCCACCGCCCCAGCCCCTCTCCCGGCTGAGCGCTGGTGGCCTGCATGGTTGTGGGGGAAGGGCACGCACTCACTCGGCCGTGAACTCGTTGGTGCCCACGGGGATGCAGTAGACGAACTGCATGGCGCTCCAGAGCCGGTGGAACTCCACGCACTCGTCCACGTGCATGACTCCGTTGGTGGGGGCGGCCCACGCCAGATGGGGTCCTGCAGGTAGCTCCGACGCGGTGAGAATGACCTCCGAACATGGACAATCCGCAGCACAGCCGCTCCCCTTGGTGAGCAGGTCCCCTCACGAGCGATGGCGATTTGCTGCGGGACGAGGGCATGAGCTTTCCTGCACACAGTGTGGCCCTGGTGCCTCCCCAGGGTGCCTCGGGGAAGGCATCCATGGGTGCGACCTTCCAGAGAGCACCAGCAAGGAAGGGGCTACCCGCACGGGGTGCTGGGAACATCCCAGCACACCTGGGGCTCCCAGCCCACACACTGGGAGCCCCGAATTTCAGGGCCCTGGTTGCGGGGGGCTGGGGGGGTCACTCCAGATTCTTGTCCTCTGTCCTTTGCAGAAGGAGCATGAACCCCCATCTTACAGACAGGAAGTGGGGAACCGGGGGCAGAGACCAGAGGAGGAGGCCCAGCTAGGGCCATGAATCTCCAAGGCTTAGATCTGAGGGAGACAGAAAGTGGCTCACGGTCTCACAGCAGCCGACACTGCAGGGGCTGGTGGCTGTTGCCCGCCCCAGAGCTCAGTGGGGACAGAGGGGCTCAGAGATCGCAGGTGGCAAGTGGCAGGGCTGGGGCTGTCCTGGTCTCAGAGCTCAGTGGGGACAGAGGGGCTCAGAGACGTGACTCGCGGTCATTTGTTACTGCCAAGGTGGTGTCTGTACTGTCAGACACCACCAAAAAATCAGCTGTATTTTTCACTGGTTTAGAGAATTATTCCCTACATGCTAGAACCAGCCACGTCACCATGTCCCCACAGAGGGAGTGCCGTGTGTCAGGGTGATGAAGTCAGTGTAAGGAAAGGGGCCAGGGTGATAGTACAGTGGGGAGGGCGCTTGCCTTGTACACAGCCAACCTGGGTTCGATCCTGGGTATCTTCCAGGGTCCCTGGAGCACCAGCCCAGGAGTGACCCCTGCAAGACCCAGGCAGTGTCCCATCTCCCTTCGATCCCGAGAGGCATCTAAGCACAGGAGACCAAAGCAGCTTTTGGCCCCTTTGAGAGACAGGAAGACTGAGGCTGAGAGGAGGGGTCAGGGCCTGATGGGGCAGGGACACCGACAGACAGTTCTTTCCTCCCTGCTGATGGCTCTAGAGGTGAAGCAGGCAGCGCCTCTCAGCACACCCTGGGACCTTCCCCCCAGGCATGCTACCAACCGTTTGGCTCACTCTCCCAGGCCCGTGGGACCCCGTGTATTAGACCCCTGCCTTTTAGACTTCTGTGTGGGGAGATTCCCAGCCATGGCCTGTCCTCCCGCTCTGGGGTGCCAAATATCTGCTGTGGACAAAGTGGGCTTTTATCAAAGCCCCCAGAAACCGTGTTGGCTGTTGCAGAAAGGAATTCCCGGTCCTCTAAGTGGAAACAGATGCCAAGGCCGGGTGCGAAAGGCCAGATTCTTTGGGGATGAGACCAATGGAGCCGCCGGCTGGGGGATTTCTCCCCTAAAAGGAAATCTTCAGTGGAACTCCTCTCCTTCTGCCCCTAACGAGCTGGGGGAGCATAGCTACACCCAGCACCTCCCACCCCAGGGCCAGCCCCACTAGCTCTACGCTTTATGCATAGGAGACCGGGTGGGGGGTGGGGGAGCCTCCACGTGCCCCAAGGCAGACCCAGGCTGCCATGTACCCTGAATCCCGAGAAGCGGCTGCCAGGGCGCCTCGGACTCTGCCCATGGTGGTGATCCTCGGCTACGGGTAGGTGTGGCACAGTGGGGTCTGGGACCCACCTTCATCCTTTGTCCCATGTCTCCCCTGCTCTGTGGCGGGCTTTAGGCCAACCTGAGAGGAAACAACTGTGCAAGGGTGGGTGGGCTGTTCTCCTTCCTGAGCCCCACGGCGCTGACCTCTCTGACGGTAAGTCCCCGTTTGATGTTCAAGCTCAGAGCGGAGAGCACTGGCCAGGGACAGTCTGTGTCGTTACAGGGCTGAGCCCAGGGCTGCTGCTAAGGCTGGGCTGGCCCTCGGTGCCCCTGGAGGCCGCTGCCACAAAAAACAAGGCCTGTGACACTTTCTAGAAAAGGGTTTATGTGAAATGTGTGATTAGAGAAGAATGGCAGGGCCAGAGAGCACAGAGGGGAGGGCATTCGCCTTGCCTCAGCCAGCCGAGTTCAGTCCTGACTCCAGGCAACCCATAGCATCTCCTGAGCCCCACCAGAGTGAGACCCGAGCACAGAGCTAAGAATAAGCCTGAGCACCACTGGGCGTGGCCTCAAAACAAAAATAAACAAACCAACAAAATGGATTCGGTAGGTCTAATGACTGACCCCTCGTGTTTTCCTGCCATGTTCTTAGCTTTAACCAACTGCAGAAACAGCTTCTAGGCCTGTGGGTTTGTTTCCCCCCTTATCGAAAACAACAGGTACACACAACCAGCATGGGCATGTCAGGTGTGCACACAGCTCCTGGGCAGGTGGAGTTTCCATTCTTAGCGGGCTCCCCCTGGGGCTAAGAGAGATCCTGGATGTCCACCCAGGGAAGAGTCAGCTCCAGGCCTCAGTTTCCCACCACATGCTCTCAGACTTGCTCCTACCTGGGGGTCCCCAGCCGCCCGATCAGGGGAACCAGGTGAAGGGGGGGCGCACTTGGCCTCCAGGCGCTTCATCCCTCACCTCCAGCCGCTCCCCCTCTGCACAGGAATTTCAGGATGGAGCATGAGATCATGGTGGGAACTGGAGAGGGACCCCCCAACCTTCCACACAAAACTGGGGCCCCTACCCTGAGACAGAGCGCATGGCTGTTCTCTTCAGCCCAGACTGTGTAAGTGGGACCCACCACGAGGAACAGGTTGTTTCTGCCGACATCAGCCACCATGCACTGTGACCAACCCCTACCACGCTGCACGGGAGTGAAGCACAGCTGGCGGGGCAACGGGACAGGGGCCATGCCACCGCTCTGGGGGGCTCTTACCTTTGATGGATACTCTGGGCAAAATGTTCTGGAATGGTGCTGCATGGAGCAAGTCACATACTTCCTCCTGGGACTGCAGACAGGAGGGGGAGAGAGGGAAGGGGAGTGCTGTCATTTTAGGTGTTGACCCACCAAAAAAACAACAAAAAGGAAAATGCACAAAAGAATGGTCTTAACGCCACGAGGACTTGGCCACCCGGCACTGCTGACTCACACGGTGACACTGTATCAGACAGTCCCGCCAAAGAGGACCCTAGATGATCATATTGGTTTGGCAAAAAGAAGAATATTGAAAAAAAAAAGACATAGCATTGAAAATTAACTTATCTATAACTGAAAGTGGCCTGGACCCTCTTACCCAGGGTGATTCTGTACAAACGTCTTTGCTGGGTTTTCTCCATCCCTACCAAGGACAGACAGAGACAGGGCATCAGCCCTGAGGTGGGAAATTCATGAGAATAAGTCAAAGAAGCAACCAAACATTTAGAATGAGAATCCTGGGGCGGACATGCCTGGAGGCTCTGGGCATGATGTCACAGGCCCAGTCATGGCCACTGGACTTCCGCACCAAGGATGGGGGCTAGAGCGATAGTACAGCCGGGAGGGCATTTGCCTTGTACATGGTTGACCTGGGTTCGATCCCCAGCATTCCTGAGCCCCATCAGGACTGATTCCTGAATGGAGAGCCAGGAGCAACCCCTGAGCATTGTTAGGTGTGACCCCCAAAACAAACAAACAAACAAAAAAAACAAAAAAGAGACCAAGGATGAAGAAGGGGTCAACAAAATTGCCGCCTCCTGGTGGGCACCTCAGTTTCTGCAGGGTGGGCGTCAGGGCAGACCCAGGCTCCCAAGCATGTGCGGGATCGGGTACGGGCCGGAATGCGCGGCTCCCACAATCCAGGTGCCCGAGATGCTCAGTCCTGACAGGAATCTGCTCAGTGTGTGCTGGCCCTGCCCCCTCCGGCTCCACCACAGCCGTGGCCTAGATTCCTTGATCTGACACTGCCCAGGGTCTAGGCCACCGCGGCCAGCTCTCGTGCTATAAATAGTTCCAGTACTCAGGGATGGGCAGGGTGTTGAGCAAACTAGACCTGAGCGCTGACCTCCTGGAATGTACATTCTTCTGGACAGAGCTCAGAGCAGAGCCTGAGCCCCGGAGGAGTAGCCTGAGTGGGTGACGCAAATGCCAGGGGCCGTTGCTGGAGGGACAGACTGTGGAGAGTGATGTGCATGTGCAGTAGGGGCTGGGGCTGTGGGGGTGGGAAAATGCCCTGCAGAAACAGAGGGACTGAAAAGGAGAAGGCAGGAGCTCAGGCAGCCACTTTGTGGGTGGGAGACATGGAGCACTCCTGTGCTCTGCTAGTATTGAGGGATGGTCATGGGGATGGGGTGCTCACAGACTCAGGATGCAGCTCTGGGTTAGGGGCAGGCAGAGCCCGTGCACAGCACCCACGGATATACCCAGACACCCCCTCCCCATTCCCTGGGGCCGGTGACTAGGAAGCACAGATGCTGTTTTGTTTGTGAAGACTGGGAGACCCCCCCCCCCCCAGGGGCTTTGTCCTTCCCCACCCCATCTGGGAGAGACAAGAGCATGCCTTGCTTTCCCTCTGTAGCCCCGGCCTGCAAACTGCATGGCCATGTTCTTCCTAGGGTCCCCACCTGTTTTCCCAGAGAGGACGGAGAAGAGGGTCCTGGGTTCCTGCTTTGCTCAAGGTGCCAAATGCTGGGCTTTTTCCCAGTGCCCCATGAAGGGGGCCCCACACCCCCTGCCCCACCCCTGCAGCACATCTTCTGTGGGATGAGTCTGCTGCACAGATTTCGGGAGCTGTGATGGAGAAACAGGTTGCCTGGGAAGCCCCACAAAAGCCTGGGTTAGGCATACCTGGGTTGGCTTCCATGACGGCACCCGAGTTTCTGGCTCTAGTCTGCCCTCACACCCCGCCTCCAGTCTGCAAAGACCCCCTACACGGGCAGGTGGCACTCCCGCAGCTAATCTGGCTGCCTCCCAGCTCTCTGCCCTCTGGTTGGCTAGTCCCAGCCTCCTCTCAGACCTCAGAGAGAGGACCCTGCCCCCTTGGGGCGTCCTCTGTGCTCCAGAACAGTTCGAGGATTGCAGTCCGCCTCGCGGGCGCCCAGGTGGTTTGTGTGGGATCTAGCGCCGCCTGCTGGCATCTTTCCCAAGGCGGGGCAGAGCTCTAGGTTTCCTTACTGTGCCCCCTCAGTTCCAGCCCGGCCAGTGTGCCCACCGCCCTCCTGCTGACCCCCCTTAGCTGCTGAGACTCAGAAACCTCCCATGACTTGGATCACGGGCAATGGTGCTCTTACAGTGTTGCTAATGACCCCGGTATGGCCAGCGGAAAGGATTCTTTCTTACTAATTTTCCTTGAACTAGTGCAGTAGTGCAGCGGGAGGGCGCTTGCCTTGCACTCAGCTGGCCCGGGCTTGATTCCTGGCATACCCTAGGGCCTCCCCAGTCCCAGCAGGAGTGAACCCTGAGTACAGAACCAGGAGTAAGCCCTGAGCACCACCAGGTGTGCCCTCCCCCGCCAAAAAATAAAAATCTAAAAAGACCCAAATTATTTTCTTTATTTTGGCTCGATTGTTGCAATCGGGAGATTCCAATGTGAGAGGCAAGTAAGCACTTGAACTCTGTGCCATCTGCAGCCCCGCGGAAGCACTTTTTAGACCTAGACAAGAACCTTCAAGATGTGTGTGGTTTTTGCTTTGTGGAGGGCCCCACACATGGCAGTGTTTGTGCCCGAAGGTGTGCCGGACTCTAACCATTGTCTCAGCTACAGCCACATTCGGGCACTTTAACTAACTCTGTGCTCTCTCCAGTCTGACTTTCAGGGTTTTAATCTGACTTTGGGGAGGATGCGGCCTCCCACCATCCTACCCACTCACTGACCCACGGAACACCCAGGCTTTGCCTTCCCCTTGGGCAGAAAAGCTGAGGGGGAGGCTGACGGAGACGGTGTTCTAACGTGGGCACGAGGAAGCAGGGGGCTCAGCTCCCCACGGGGACCCCGACTGCCTTCTCCTTTGCTCCTCAGGCTCCAGGCCCCACTTGCCTTCCTTGGTGGGTACTGCAGTCTCCTTGGTTAGGGGTCAGTGGGCTGGACTGAGGGATACCTGGCAAACACACCACACGGGCTCCCACACATCTTTAAATGAGGTTAGGAATAGCCCCTGGGCCTGTACTATCGAGAGTGAATCTAAAAAATGGGGCAGAAATTTCTGAGGAGGGAAAAGAAAATTCTGCTAACTTTTCTTCCCTCGTCGGGGGACCTTGTCTGCTCAGCAACCCTTTTCTCTAAACTTCAGATTCCTTCTCCCCCCCCCCAAGTCTGTGTTATGGTAAAGGCAAAGCACAGTGGGGGGAGGGCACTTGCCTCTCATAGGGCCGACCTGGACTCAATACCCTGCATCTCCCAAACCCCCAGGAGCCATCTCTGAGCTCCATTGGGTGTTGGAGGACAGGTTTAGCTAGTTTGGGAGCTCTGCTGTTTTGCCCACTCCCAGCTTAATCTACTTAAGCCAAGGTTCATTCTAATGAGACTTCTCTTCTATGTAAACACTGCTAGAGGGTGTGGCAGTTACAGAAGTCACTTTGACTGAATAACTTCTGACTTATACATCTACTAAGACTTCTATGTTTTCTAGATTGGGCACAGCTCCTCTTTATACCCACTGCACCCAGTGTGGGACAGTTAGAATTTACCAGGAGACTACCACCCTGGCTACGTTGAGACTATAGGAAGACTGTAGGAAGGACCATACTAGTTTGCTCTAAGCAGGCGAATGTGACCCTTTCAGTACGAGAACAAGATACTCAGAATCACCCTGGTGCAGATAATAATAAGAAGGACCTTGTGGGTACCATCTAGATTACACGAAGCTCATGAAATTAAGATGTATTACTTTATACCAGCCTCTTCTCTCTCTCTCTCTCTCCAGTGTTTTACATAAGAGATAATCTCAGTAGAAGGTATAGTCCTTGGCATAACCTTTGTTTATACCTGTAATAGGGTGTGGCACCCCCTTCTACACTCTGTTTCGAGTTCTTTGTTGACATGACCCTCCCTGTTGGATTACTTTGGTGTAATAAGGGACTGACTTGAGGCCCCCTCGGCTTTTTGCTCCTTGGCTTTTCCCCCTTCTTTTGGGTAGGACTCCTCTCGGGTGAGATCCTCTCTCTTTGGTGGGAGACTCAGGCTCTTTTGTATTGTCAAAGTTCTGACCAGAGCTAGAGTTCTTTCATTATATTGGATTGCGTGGTAGAGCTTTTGAGCTCTTAAAAGCCTTTTGGAACTGCGCCGGACTCGTGAGTTTTCATCCGTTCCCCTGGCATCCTTGGAGGTAAAGAGAACTTCTGTCCTGACACTGTCAGGGACCCCGACGGCATCCCCGGCAACTGGGTGTGACCCCCCCCACAAGAAAAAAATTGTGTGATTGGGCGGAATTGGAGTGGGTACAGGCCGGAGCACTGTGGGACAGGGTTGTGACTAGGACAAATGTGGAGGAATGCGGCTTCTGGGGAAGGCTCAGCGGGCGAAGTTCTTCTCTTTCAGTGTGTGCTGAGCTGTGTCGGGAGGGGCTGTGCTAGCCTGCAGCATGGCTCGGAGACTGGGAGCAGAGTGCTCACATGTATACAGCCGGTGCTACTTAACCATTTAGTTGGTGCCACGTTTATACAGCTACCTAACAGCTTAGTTGGTGCCTCGTGTATAGAGCAGGTGCTACCTAACCACTTAGTTGGTGCCGCTGTTCTGCCTGAGTTCGTCATGACTCAGTAAGAGCCAGGGTCCCCTCAGGGCAGACCCTGGTCTCTCACCCTTGGGGCACACTTGCCCCTGTCCGTCAACGGGTCCTTTGAGTGCAAAGAGGGACTGCATGTGTGGGTACCCTGGTAGGACCAAGTCCCAGGCAGGGTCTGCTGCCCGCCCGCCTCAGCATGGTGTTAGCCCCTGCGTTGAAAGGAGAGATGGGGGTTGGGGGTGGGACTCACCAGGGCCTGCTCGATCAGCAGGCAGAACAGGATGGCATTGCCCACCTCCCGCAGGCTCTGAAACACGTCGGTCTTGAGCTCTGCATACTCGATGATGTCCTTCAGCTGGTGGTGGAAGAACTCCAGGATCCCTGGAGGGGGCAGGTCAGCAGAGAGCCGGCACAGACCCCAGCTTGTGGCCCAGTGAGGGGCGGCTACCAGAGCTCAGTCCTTGAGGGGACTCCAGTGCCCACTGCAACCTGGGTGAGAAGCAAAGCATCACCCACCCCACACACATGCGGGCATGACACACCCACCATGGGCCAGTGCCCCCTAGCACTCACTCACACACACACACACACACACACACACACACACCATTGCCTGGTGTCTTTCTCTCCCTCTCTCTCTCTGTCTCTCTCACACACACACACCATTGCCTGGTGTCTTTCTCTCTCTGTCACCACACACACACACACACCATTGCCTGGTGTCTTTCTCTCCCTCTCTCTCTCACAAACACACACACACACCATTGCCTGGTATCTTTCTCTCTCTCTGTCACACACACACACACACACACCATTGCCTGGTGTCTCTCTCTCTGTCACACATACACACACACACACACACACAACCACTGCCTGGTGTCTTTCTCTCCCTCTCTCTCTGTCTCTCTCACACACACACCATTGCCTGGTGTCTTTCTCTCTCTCTGTCACACACACACACCATTGCCTGGTGTCTTTCTCTCCTCTGTCACACACACACACACACACACCATTGCCTGGTGTCTCTCTCTCTGTCACACATACACACACACACACACCATTGCCTGGTGTCTTTCTCTCCCTCTCTCTCTATCTCTCTCTGTCTCTCTCTCTCACACACACACACAATTGCCTGGTGTCTTTCTCTCTCTCTCTCTCTCTCTGTCACACACACACACACACACACCACTGCCTGGTGTCTTTCTCTCCCCTCTCTCTCTGTCTCTCTCTCTCTCTCTCACACACACACCATTGCCTGGTGTCTTTCTCTCTCTTTCTCTCTCTGTCACACACACACACACACCATTGCCTGGTATCTTTCTCTCTCTTTCTCTCTCTGTCACACACACACACACACACACACCATTGCCTGGTGTCTTTCTCTCTCTTTCTCTCTCTGTCACACACACACACACACACACACCATTGCCTGGTGTCTCTCTCTCTGTCACACACACACACACATAGGCACGTGCACACATACCATGGTCCTTTGTGTGTCTGTGTCTCTCCCCAGAGTCTCCAAGATGTGGCCCAGACTCCCGGCAGCAGTGGACAGTGGGCAGGGCTGTCCCCAGGGTCCAAGCACATGCTGAGACCATTTCTGCACCAGCCCATTCAGGAGCAAACACCCTGGGCTGGCAGCCAGCAGTAGGCAGTCCCCTCCTCCTGGGCCTCTCCGTACATGCTGGGCAGCAACTAGCTCCCCTCCATGCTGGTGCCCTCTCCAGGCCCCACATCCAGCCCAGCCCAGCCCAGGGCCATTCTCTTCTGCAGAAGGAAAGGGCCATTTCTCTGTCCAGAGGCTGCAGGCACCAAACTCCTTCCTGTCCTGTCTTGGGACATTCCCTGTCTCATCTGCCCCTGGGGCCCGGAGCCTCCTATGTGGATGGACAGAGCCAGGCCTCCTGGCCTGCACGAGGACAGCAGTCAGTCTGCCCTCTTACTCCCCACACTGGACCCTGCCCCATGCCACATGCTATGGCCAGGAGCACAGGAAGCACCCACAGGCCTGCGGGCACCCGCCACCCACCTGGGGACCCGTACTCATGCGGGGCAGGCGGCAGATCTTGGGCATCACCTCGATGAGCGTCTTCACGCACTGCAGGATGGTCCCCTGCAGCTGAGGGAGAAGGAGTGAGGCCACAGAAGTACGCTGGCTGTCTGCTGGGTGCGACCCACCTGCACCCAGCAGGCTGTCTGTGTTTGGTTTGGGAGCCACATCCAGCTGCGCTCAGGGGTCACCCTGCAGGTGTGGGAGACTGTGGGATGCCTGGGATTGAGCGCAGTCAAGGCAAGCACACTAACCACTGTGCTACCTTGCTGGCCCCCACCAATAGGCTCTCTGTGGGAAGGTGGGGCTCTTTGGAGAAAGTTGGGGTCAGAGAAGCCCCCAAGAGCTGGCTGGAGTCTGGGCTTTACATGTGAGGACCCTGGGTATGAACTGGGTTCCCTGTGGGGGGGTCTTGGCAAGGGGTTCCTGGCCCTTGTCTTACCGGGCACATTTTCAGGGGAATCTTGTTAAATATCAAGGTCATGGGGGGGTGGGTATGTGTGTGTGTGTGTGTGTGTGTGTGTGTGTGTGTGTGTGTGTGTGTGTGTAAGATCTATCATGAACTGTAAGGGCCAGAGTTGCCTGTAGTCAGCTCGGACCTTTGGCTGATGTCTGCCCTGGGTCCCGGGAGGAGGCGGTGTAGACATGGGGGGCCCAGCCTGAGGCGAGGCTGGACACAGTCCCTCACTCAGTCCTCAGCTCAAAGCCAGAGTGCTGAGGGCAGCATCAGAAAACGGGCAAATGGACTGCAAAGACGGGGTGAGTGGGGACCCGGAAAAGCAAGAGTTGGCTCAGAGGGAGCCACAGATGGAGAAGCCCCAGGGCTGGAAGTTCTGTACCTGTGTGGTGCGGAGAGGTGGAGTGTCCCACAGTGCCCACTGCCCCTGGGATGGATGGAGGTGGGGGAAAGTGGAGAGGAGAGGTGGGTCCCCCACGCCCACTGCCCGGGGTGTGTTTCTGACCAGGCTCTTGACGATCTTAAGCAGCTCCTCCATGACCACGGCGATGCCCTGGTACCCCAGGAGTCTGCAGATGGTCTTGAAGTGTGGAGGCCCCACAAAGTTCCGGTAGGAGCTGTAGATGTGGCTGTAGGCGATGTTGAGGGGCTAGAAGGCAAGAGTCGGGCTTGTGAGGGGAACAAGGGTCACCTCGAAGGGGGTAATGGGGGCAAAGGGGCGTCATGGAAGGGGCAGCCCTGACCTGTCACTGTCCGAGGCCTCACCGGGCTTCTGTGGGGCTGTAAGGAGCAGGCAGAGGTTTGGGGACAGGACATCAGGGGCAGACGGCCCAGGTGCCAGCTAAAGGGACTCCATACCTCTTCTTCCCCTGAGTTGTCTCTGCCTAAAGAAAGGGTCTGGGCGGTCTGGAGCCAACCCTGAGGACCTAAGGTGGGGGTCTCTACGCTCACAGGGTCTGTAGGATGAGATGGCAGCCGGGAGATGGAGGCAGCAGCCCAGAGAGGTGTCTGGGAGAGGGAGGGCAGGGCCCAGCTGGGTGAAGCGTGTGGTGCTGCTGGGGGCTCCCTGAGAAGCCCCGGCTCCTGCACCACCCCATGCCCCCAGCAGCTTCTCAGAGCCTCAAGACCCGGAAGATCTCGGGAATTCAGGGCTCCTGGCAGGCTCCCTCCTTCCCTCTTCCTGCACGGGACCAGCGCCTTAGCCTGTCAGTACCGGGAGACCATCCCAAGGAGCCTCCCTTGCTCGAAATTTTTTTTGTGGTGGGGGTTCTCTCCCACGCAGTGCTCAAGGGTGGTGGGGGCCACTCCTGCTGGACGGCAGAACTGCAGGCCCTTGACCACTGAGCTATCTCTTCGCCCCCTTCCTGAGTTCTGAGTGTTGTTTCCCCACCTGAGTCTCATGCACACATCCCCTGAGCAGGAAAAAAAAAGTGATTCAGAAAAAAAATTAAAAGCCTCTGAGGGAGGGGAGCAATAGTACAGTGGGTCAGGCATTTGCGTGTGTAGCCAACCCAGGTTTGTTCTCCTACACCCGACTACAACCTCAGCACCACCAGCAGTGATCCCTGAGCACAGCCAGGTGTGGCCCCCAAACAAATCAAAGACCATCCTGGCATATGTGGGGGGACAGCAGATGGCTCTGGGGGCTTGGGCTGCTCATCTCCCTTTGGGGTACTGGAGGGAAGGCGACCTGAGGCTGAGCGCCGGCGTAGCTTGACTTCGCTGGGTGCTGGACTCCGAGGGCCCATTCAGAGCACTGGTCAGAAGGAGGGATACTTGGAATGCACAGTTCAAGGCTCCCCAAGTAATAGGGGCTCAGGAGACATAAGCACGCCATCTGTGGGGAGCCAGTGAGCATGGTAGGGGGACGTCAGCCCTGCTGAGCACCTGCCCCCCGTGCCCCTTCCAGAGGGTCCATGAGCGGAGTCTTGAGACAGTGGGAACACCCAGCTCCCAGTCGTGAGAGGATTCCACCTTCCTCCACCTTCTGGGCCCAATTCTCTCCTGGCTCCATCTCGGTCCGGAGCTCCAGGGCAGGCCCCTGATTCTGGACCCTCAAAGTACATCATACCAGACATCCTGAGCACGGCCCTTTCTTCCAGAGTAGAGCAATGCCGCCTCCAGCCGGACTGCTGGGCATTCGGATGGGACCTGGTGTGTCCACCGGTCTGCACTAACCCTGATGCTCTGACTGGCCCTTTGGGGAGGAGGCAGATCCGTGCCCAGAGGCTCTGACGACAGAGCTGGGCAGGCCAGCAGTGGGCACCGTTCACCAGCACGGGCTCTGCCTTGAGGTTCTCACTGGCTCCCATGTGTCAGTCCATGGTTCTTTTTTTTTTTTTTTGCTTTTTGAGTCACACCCGGCGATGCTCGGGGGACCCTATGGAATGCTGATATGGAACCTGAGTTGGCTGCATGCAAGGCAAACACCCTCCCCGCTGTGCTATGGCTCCAGCCTAGCACAACACGCTTTGCCCTTTCTGGAAACACCTCCTGGCTGCAGAAATCCCACCTCCAGGAGTTCCAGAGGGAGAGACACACACCCGCTTCCCAGGAACCTGCATCTCTCAGTCCCTTACCACGGAGCTGCCTGGCAAGAGACTTCAGGCCCAGACTGATCACACAGGGTTTCAGGGCTGGTTCAGATGCAGAGCAAGGGCCACAGTTGGGAGGGTGCGAAAAGAGCAAATTCCAGTGCTTGTCAGTACACACGGCCCCACCGCAAGCACACCCATGCAGGAGGGGCACACGCATGCAGAGGGGGTGGTCACACGCACCCCCGGAGGGCACCCTCTGACCTGCTGGCTCAGAACCAGGTGGGGCCATATGGAGAAAATGTGGGAGTAAGGGAGCCAGGGCACCTTCTGGGGCGTGGGGAAGAGACAAGAGAGTGGCAGGCTTCAGTCCTGGCTTCAGTCCGGGTGCCCAGCCCTGCGGACCAGCACGAGGGACCAGCTGTGGTTGCTCAGCCCCGGGACAACAGCTGACCCTGGAGGCACCGTGCTGGACGGGCGCAGGGCGACGGACGCACTTGCTTACAAATGAAATTGAAAGTCTCAGCGATACAGCCCAGGAGACAGATTCTCTCATTCTGCATTTCTTTCTCTTTTATGATCTTTGGGCCATGTCTGGCTCTGTGCTCAGGGACCACTCCTGGCTCTGCTCTCAGGGCTTACTCCTCTGTCTCCTCCCACCCAAAATCGAGCTCATTCCAGTCATACTGCACAAAACATCACTTTATGGCATCCCAAGAAAGAAAAAAAAATCTAGACTCAGGAATTAGACCTATATTAATATGTGCCATACATTTTTTAATTTTATATGTATATACTTAAAAGTCAAAAGAGAATTTTAAAGAGAGAAAATAGGGTGAGTCTGGGTTGGCCTGTTCCATATGTTTTTAGAGTGCCTCTTCATATTTTTGGGGGCCACACTCTGCAGTGCCAGAGGTTACTCCTGACTCTGCTCAGGGATCATCATGGCAGGGCTCAGGGGACCTTATGGGATACCTGGGATTGAACCCAGGTCAGCTGTTTGCATGACAAACGTTCTACCCACTGTGCTATCTCTCTGGCCCTACATATAGAGCTTAAAAAAGAAACAGCCACTAAATCTACAAGATCTCCAAGTTATAGGTTTTACCATTTCTGCATCTGAACTTTGATGCTCTCTGTCACCAGAGAGCCAAGACCACGTCTGAACCAGGGACTGAGTTATGGGGGCAACGGGTCTCTGTACACAGTTCGCCTCTCTCCTGCCGTTGGCACAGCTGTCTCCAGAAGTCCAGGTAGGAATAAAGTCTATCATTTCCTGCCTAGTTTAGTTTTTCTCCCTCTGATGTTCCTGGGGGCATCGTGTCACCAGCAGCCCAGGGACACAGACTTGGCACTGCAGAAAGGGCATTTGCTTTAAACGCAGCTGATCCGAGTTCGCTTCCCGGCACCCCATCGGGTCCCCGGAGCCCCACCAGGAGTGATCCCTAAGCACAGAGCCAGAAGTAAGCCCTGAGCATCACCAGGTGTGCCCCCAAATAAAGCTGGGGTTCCAACGCTGGTTTAGGTGACCAGAGCAGCCGTCAGGCTATTACCAGCTAGGACAAAGGGCCCAGGCCTGGACAACTGCCTTGCTGCCTGCCTGCCTTTGCAGTCTGGTCCCCTGAGCATCATCATGGAAGCACACCATGAGCACAGAGCCTGTGTGGCCCTACCTATCCTCCCTAAAAGAAAAATCCCAAACACTGGAAATGAGCATTGCTCTGAGCTGGACTATCCCTTTGTCCTCCCGGCCTGGGGCAGCCCTGTACCTCTCTGTGCCTCCACCTTGGGAGCTGTCCCTGTCCCATGGGTGACACATCCCACCATTGTTCCCAAGCCTCCCGCCCACACAGCCCCGCCCTCAGAGCCAGGCCTCGACTGCAGGCTTCGATGGAGCTGAATTGGGGAGGGCCGTTCCATCTTACCCCTGCACGAGTGCCCTGGATTAGGGGCGGGGTGGGTGGATCTAATAGAGCCTCAGGCCCTGGGCCAGGTCAACAGGTGGGAGCCAGCTACAGAGGTGGGGGCAGGAGGGGGCTGGCAGGGCAAAGGTCCGCACTCACTCTGTGGGTGAGCCTGACCACAGTCCTGGGAGAGGGGTTGGCTGTGGGCAGGGGGTTCCGTGAGAACGGGGGCTCCTTAGGGGGGATCAGCATCTCAGGATGCTGAGAACAAATCTGCTTTTCCTTTTTATTTCTTGGCCAAAGCCAGGGGAAGGGCCCTCCCCGCCTGGCCCCCAAGAGCCTCCTGCGTGCAAGGCCTGCCGGTTGCCATGGTGAACGGCGCTGCTCTGAAGAATAATGTGAGTGTTGGGGCGAGGCCAGGGATTACTCAGACAGCGGAGGGGGCATCCAGGAGAGCAGGGACAGGAGCTGGTCGGGGCTGGCCGCCTGCCTGGGGCTTTAACTCGCCAAGGAGCCACATCTGCCAACAGGTAAGGAGCGAGCCGTGGGGCTGCCTCCCCCCACACAGGGGGCTTCTCACCCAGCTTGGGTGGGGGGCAGCTGGAGACAGAATATGGAGTTGAGGAAGGGGCATACCTGTGGCAGAGACGGGCCCCACTGCCTGCCTGGACAGCCTGGGAGCGACACTGGCTACAAGACACCCCCACACTGCTCAGGAAGACAGGGAGAAGGGCCCATGGGGGAGACATGGACTCCCCTTCTCTGACGCAAGAATCTGACCAGGGCTCCTGCCCTGAGTGGGAACATAGAAGCGAGCTGGGTCATGGTGGTGGTATGAGGTTTTCTGGGATATCTCAGGGTGCAAGAGGGGATCCCCCCACATCCCTTTTTGCACCCAATTTCTGGAAGGGCTTTTCCAGCCCAAAGCAAAGGAACCAACAGCCCCTCTGGCCATGTTAGTTCTCGGCCAGCCTTCAGGAAGAAAAAACAAGGGGTGGGGAAAAATCATTCCCCATTGTCCAGGCCCCCCTGCAACACGGCAGCGCTGGCAAAGGGTCGGTGGCAGCTGGGCTCTGTGTTGCCAATCTACTAATCAGACATTTTTGTATTTTTTGGGGGTTGGTAGCACACCTGGAGGCTCTGAAGGCTTGATCCTGGCTCTGTGCTTAGGGATCACTCCTGGGGAGCCTGGGGTGCTGGGGATTGAACCCAGGTTGACTGTGTGCAAGGCAAAGGCCTTCTCTGGCGCTGTGATTTTTTTTAACTATGTCACTGCAGCTTACAAATCGTGTTGCATGTAAGGCAGGAGGAACCAAGAAGGTGTCCATGGGAGAGATGACCCGCCCGTGGACAATGGGCACAGCAGTGCCCCATCTTAGGTGGGGACAGGGCTTAGAGAAGGGATGTCTGACAAAGGACATGGGGTAAAGATATGGAAGAAGGCTGGAGCGATAGCACGGCAGGGAGGGCGCCCGCCCTGCACATAACCAACCCAGGTTACATATGGCACCTCCTAGGGTCCCTGAGCCCCGCCAGGATAGTTCCTGAGCGCAGAGCCAGGAGGAACCCCTGAGCATCACCGGTATGGTCCCAAATCCAAAACCAACAGCAAGAAGACAGATGTGGTCTCTCCTCCCCACCCCCAAAGTGCCCTGCTCTGTGACACGTCACTCTCTGCCTCCCCAACTTGATTTCTAAGCAGCCCTCAAGCCTTGTCTGTGGAAACCCCCCATTTGGGGTTCCCTTGTCTCCCCTCTTTGTAGCTCGGCAATTTGGCACTGCTCACCTGCCAGCTCTCAGGGGCAGGGAAGGCAGAGAGGGACTGAGAGCCCAGGATTGCCTGCACAAGCAGGCGGTGACTATTCCTTGTGAAACCTGGAGCGCCAGGACTGTTGGTCCGAGGGTGGCTGTGCTGTGCTGGGGGCTTACAGCCCGCTGTGGCCAGGACTGTTGGCCTGAGGGTGGCTGTGCTGTGCTGGGGCTTACAGCCTGCTGTGGCCAGGACTGTTGGCCTGAGGGTGGCTGTGCTGTGCTGGAGGCTTACAGCCCGCTGTGGCCAGGACTGTTGGTCCAAGGGCAGCTGTGCAGTGCTCGGGGCTTACAGCCCACTGTGGCCAGGACTGTTGGTCCAAGGGCAGCTGTGCTGTGCTGGGGGGCTTACAGCCCACTGTGGCCAGGACTGTTGGTCCAAGGGCAGCTGTGCTGTGCTGGGGGCTTACAGCCCACTGTGGCCAGGACTGTTGGTCCAAGGGCAGCTGTGTTGTGCTGGGGGCTTACAGCCCACTGTGGCCAGGACTGTTGGTCCAAGGGCAGCTGTGCTGTGCTGGGGGGCTTACAGCCCACTGTGGCCAGGACTGTTGGTCCAAGGGCAGCTGTGCTGTGCTGGGGGCTTACAGCCCACTGTGGCCAGGACTGTTGGTTCAAGGGCAGCTGTGCTGTGCTGGGGGCTTACAGCCCGCTGTGGCGAGGACTGTTGGTCCAAGGGGGTTTTGAAAGCACCAAGAGGACAGGAGCTGGCAACATCTCGGCCAGGGAGTGGAACATGGTGCCGTGGGGGGGGCTCTGAGGAGACAGAGCTGTTCGTGTGCAGTGAGGTGAGCCTGCAAACATGTGGGGCCGTGGGAGCTAGGAGGCTGGAAGAGCCACAGGCAGAAGGTTCTAGAAACCGAGCACACAGCCCTTGCCACAGAAGCAGGGTCAGGGCTCTCTGCAGCCTGACCTGGAGGCCCAGGATCTGGGGGCGTGGGCGTGGTGGAGTCCTGATGAAGCCCTCTTTCATTTCTCTTTGGTGTTGTATTGAAAGGCTCTGAGCCATGGCAGGGGGCAGTGGGGAGACAGGAAGGAGCTTCCTGAGAGCCAGAAGAGCTGCTGTCACTCCCATTCTGCTCTTCCTGCTCTCGCTCCCTTCCTTCCTGCCTGCCTTCTTCCTTCATACTTCCCTTCCTTTTCCTTTCTTCCTTCCTCCCTCCCTTCCTTCCTTCTTTCTTTCATTTCTTCTTTGTTCATGTCTTTCTTCTATCTTTCCTTCTTCCTTTCTTCCTTCTTTCCTTCTTTCCTCCTTTTCACGCCCAACCTGGTACTCAGGACTTCCTCCTGGCTCTGAGCTCAGGAATGACTCCTGGCAGCGCTTGGAGGACCCTATGGAATGTTAGGGATTGAACCCAAGACGGCCTGCATGCAAGGCAAATACCCAGCCACAGTGCTGCTGTTTCTTGTGATCTGCGGGTGGAGCTCTTTAAGACCCAGAGTGATAGTACAGTGGGAAGGGCACTTGCCTTGCACGCAGATGACCTGGGCTTGGCATCCCATATGGTCCTCCAAGCACCACCAGGAGTAATTCCTGAGTGCTGAGCCAGGAGGAACCCCTGAGCTTCACCAGGTGAGGCCCAGAAAGCAAAAATAAATAACTAAAAAAGACCCAGGGAGCAGAGGCTGGGCTCACAGTGGGGCGTGGTCAGAGAGCCCAACCAAGCCAACATGGGGCTGTCACTCTGCCCGACTCTGGTTCCAGGATGAATCTCGAGGTGGGGAACGTGTCGTGTACGGGGGCCGCCATCTCCTGGTCATCGTCAGAGCCATGCCTGGAGGAGTTCTACCACGTGGCCTACAGGCCCAGCTGGCGCAGCCTCTTCTCGGGTTACCTGCGCTATAGCCCCCAGCATGAGGAGAAGGTGCCCCGTGCTGTGAGCTCACTGGCACTGCGGCGCCTGGCCCCGGCCACGCTCTATTTCCTCTGCATCAGCTGCCGCGGCGGGGGCCGAGGACCGCCATCACTGCACCATGTTCCATACGCTGGCTGAGACGCCTCCAGCTCCTGCAAGCACCCTGCAGGACCCTCAGCTCTCGCTCTGGGTGCTCCTGGCTGTCCTGCTGGCTGGCTTCACGCCGCCCTGGCCTTCATCTGCCTGCAGTTCTGGTGTGTTCGCTACCATGAGCCACGCTGGGCCTACCAGGTGGAGGAGGCCAACAGGCTGGTGTGGGGGCCAGAGCCTGGCCAGCGTGATGAAGACCCCAGGATCTGCCTCTAGCGGAGATGGAGCGCCTGGAACTGGACCGACAGCAGCAGAGGCAGAGGCAGAGGCGGAGGCTGGGGTGGACCAGGAAGCCCCTGCTGCAGGGTTTGGGGCTCCCTGGGCCAATGAGGTGGGGCAGGAGGGGGCCGGCAGCTGAACCATGTGCCCTAAAACACCCCATTCTGGCAGAGTCCTTGTAAATGCATGTGGAGACTCGTGCCCCAGCCATCTCTGGGCCCTCAGAGACCCCCTTGTCTGTGTCCCACCCCCACTGCGAGAAGCCTCACCCGGGATGCATGGGGAGGGCGTGGCTCCCCTGGAGGGCCCCAGCTCGGTCTCAAAATAACAATTTCAGGGACTGGAGCCTAGCATGGAAGGAAGGTTCCTGCCTTGCATGTGGCCCACCCAGCTTTGCTCCCTGATGTCCTATGCACTCCCTTAAGCCTGTCGGTATGCTCCGCCCACCCCCAGAAAATAATGCCAAAAAATAAAAATGATTTTAGCCACAACAGGCTGTCTCTGGTGTGGAAGGAGAAACGGCATGCTTTATACCACATGGTCTTTGGACAGGCTTGGGGGGTGCTGAAAAGAGGTTCTCTGGGCTGGGGCTCATTGTTCTCAAAGCTGCTCCTTCCGGGTTGTCTGCACACTGAGGGGTGGACCAGAGAGGCGGACCTTGCCCCCTGAGTGGGACTACCTTCCTACCACTCGGGGAAGAGAGCTGGACCCCTGGCCCCACACACAGCACAAGGCTAGACCCTCCCTGTCGTCCCCACTTGAGGAGGGGGAGGCGCACACAGAGACCAGCACACATGGTGGGCATGTTAACAGATGACACGGGCGAGTGTCGGGGCGCTGGAGCCCAAAGTACAGGTGGGACAATGCTTCAAACCCCCCGGGGCTTCCCGGCCTGCAAACACCCCCACCCACACAGTCACAGAGCAGGCATGGACCAGAGAGGGGTGGTCCAGGCGAGACCAAATCCCCCTCAGCCAAGTTCCCCATAAACTTCATGCCCAACCCTGCACCGTGGCCTGGTAAAGGTGGGCGAGAACCTCCACGCGTGACTTCTACTACCCCCCCGCCGTGCCTCACCTTGGACCCATACAGATAGTGCGGCTGCACGCTGGCTGGCTTGTCCCTCTGTGGCTCCTGGGTGAAGGGAATGGCCGTCCGCACGAAGCTGGCAGGAGAGAGACGGAGAGCAGTCACTGGCCGTGGGGAGGCTCCACACTTCCTTCTACAGCTGACCTGGCTCCTCTTAACGGGATTCTCCAGACTGCAGAGGGAGTGCCAAGGGGGCAGCGGGCCAGGCTTGGAAGCCCCCCCTCCTACAGCCCCGTCCACACCGTTATACCCGTTATACACCGTTATACTTTATAGCACCGTTATACCCCATGAAAGCCCGTGGACAGGAGAGAATGGCTCACAGGCCACGTTCCAAGGAAACAGCAGATTTCAAGCATGTTTCCCACATCACCCACTCAGAATTCTTCCCTGGGTCTCCCTACCCCCAGGTTCTATCTTCAGCATCTCATAGGGTCCCTGAGCACCTCCAGGAGTGATCCCCCAGCATCTCCAGGAGTAAACCCCGAGCACACAACTGATGTGGCTCCCGAAAAAAGATACTTCAGATCACTTAAGTCTAAGCCTCTCACCTCTGATTGGTCCTCTTATAAGCCCTTATTTGCATATCCATTCCTATTGGTTCCCCCATATCCCATTATTTGCATAAAGACACACATGCAGTCTCATTGGTCGGATCCAATCTGATGCCTTTTTGGCTTTTTGGGTCATAGCCAGCAGTGCTCAGGGGTTCCTACTGGCTCTATGCTCAGGGAATGACTCCTGGCAGTGCTTGGGGAATCCTGTGGATGCTGGGCTTGACCCTGGGTGGGCCACATGCAAGGCAAAAGCCCTCTCACTGAGCTGTCACTCTCAGTCCCTCTCGCCTCTTCCTCCTGCCTGGTCCCAGACATAGAGGAACGGAGCTCCCCTGGATGTCCTAGTCTCTCTCCTGAATCTTTGGGCTGCCAGTCTGGAACAGGAAGCTGGAGCGGGGGTCAGGAAGGAAGGATGGGGGCAGTGATTGGACCGCAGTCTGACCTTCCCCCTCAACACCCCCATATTGGCATGGGGCCCCCTCACCGGTTGGTGGAGCCGTTGTAACAGTAGTTGGGCAGAAAGTCAAAGTTGAGCTCCCAGAAGACGTGCAAGGTGATGCGGCCATAGGGGCGGACACGTTGTGGTTGGCCTCGCGGAACATGGCGTCAAAGCTGTCCAGGGTCAGGTGCTTGCACAGAAGCCGGTGGGTGAGACGGTTCACCTCCAGAAGCCACTCCAACTCCTGTGGGGCAGCCGGGTGAGGGACACGCACCCGTGTATGTGCATGGGTGTGCTGTATCACATGGGCACACACATGTGTGCATGGACGCATACCACTATATCACACAGGCACACACATGGGTGCAAGTCACTGTATCACACAGGCATACACGCATGGACGCGAGCCACTGTATCACATGGTGCGTGTGCATGGATACGATCCACTGTATGACACAGTGTGCATGGATGAGAGCTGCTATATCACACGGGCACACACATGAATGGATGTGAGCTGCTGTATTATGCGGCACACACATGTGCCTGGATGCATGCCACTGTAACACGGGCACACACGTGTGCATGGATGCGAGCTACTGTATCACATGGGCACACATGTGTGTGGATGTGAGCACATGCGTGTGCATGGATGCATGCCACTGTAACACATGGGCACACGATCTGCACATGGATACAATCCGCTGTATGACACAGTGTGCATGGATGCGAGCTGCTGTATCACATGGGTACACCTATGTGCATGGATGCACTATATCATGCGAAAGCACACACGTGTGCATGGATGTGAGCAGCTGTATCACATGTGTGTATGCAGGTGAGCCACTGTCTCTGCTGTTTCCCTTCCTGCGGGCACATGCCTACCTCCTGACCGGCCTCTACAGTGCCCCATGGTCCGCCCCCTTTCTGCATACACAACCAGCCCAGATAAAAAGCAGATTTGCTCACTTCCCGTGTGCAGAGCTAGTGGGGGGGCTATGGCAGCGTCCACACTGCCTTGGGGCCCAGCGCACCCCAGCAGCCAAAAAGGGAGCATCTGAGCTCCACGCTGGCCACAGCATGGAGATAACCAGGTCTCTGCTGGTATTGGAGATGCCGGGGCCCCTTAGCCACAGCATGGGGACAACCAGGTCTCTGCTGGTATTGGAGATGCCGGGGGCCCCTTAGCCACAGCATGGGGACAACCAGGTCTCTGCTGGTATTGGAGATGCGGGGGCCCCTTAGCCACAGCATGCGGACAACCAGGTCTCTGCTGGTATTGGAGATGCCGGGGGCCCCTTAGCCACAGCATGGGGACAACCAGGTCTCTGCTGGTATTGGGTCGGGCCCAGCGTTATTGGAGATGCGGGGGGCCCCTTAGCCACAGCATGCGGACAACCAGGTCTCTGCTGGTATTGGAGATGCTGGGGGCCCCTTAGTCAACCCTAAGGGAATCCCAGAGGTGGTCTGTGGCCACTAGGCTCCTCGGCACTGGACTGGCCTTCCCAGAAGTGGTCCTGTAGCAATTCAGCCCCTTCACACTAGACGAGCCTTCCCAGAGAGTCGCAGATCCACCCCCATGCTCCTGCTTGTAGCCCTGCCTGCCTCTTCCTCCCTGTGCCCTGGTGGTTTCCAGGCCCCTCCCCTCCCCACCCCCTGGGCTCCAGGCACTAGCAGCATGAGGGACCATCCTCACCACAATGGATGTGAGGTCCTCGCTCTCGGCGGCTGATGGCCTGGTCCAGGGACTTGTACATGGCAGCTGAGATACGCTGTGTGATGAGTCTATTCAGGTCTATGGATCGGCCCAGCAGCTGCAGAGGGAGAGGGATTTGGAGGGAGGGTCTCCCAGCCATCATGGACCCCCAAGCTAACCCTGATGGGAGAGGGGTCTGGAGAATGGTCTCCCATCCAGCACAGACCCCCAACACTAATCCAGACAGGAGAGGGCTCTTGGGGGGAGGGTCTCCCAGACCCCACCACTAGCCTTGATGAGAGAGGGCTTTGGAGGAAGGGTCTCTCAGCCAGTCTAGACCCCCAACACTAGCCCTCTCCACTAGGAGAGGGGGTGTGGGGGCAGGGTCTACTACTAGGAGAGCCTATGGAGCAGCCCCCAACAATAGCCCTGATGGGAGGCTGATGGGGAGGGGGTCTCCCAGCCCCCCAACACTAGCCCTGATGGGAGGGGGGGCGCCAATGGACACACGGGCCTCCATCAGCACCACTCATCAGGAGGGCAGGCACTTGCTTTAAGGGGTCCGTGATGAGCTTGAGGGGTGCAAGGGAAGGGCGAGGCACAGTGTCTGGACTCACTCTCAGACAGATGAGAAACCACTTAGAGAATGTGTCTGTTATTTCTTGGGCCACAGATTCTGGAATGAGTCTGTGTGGGCAGACAGATTCCTTCCAGGGCAGACAGATCCTTCGAGGTGGCTGTCCCATGACAAGGTAGGCCGAAGGACGGGGGTGCGGTGCTGGTCAGAGCCGAGGCTACACAGGGGCTGGGGTTCAGGGCTGGACCACCCCCTAGCTCAGTGGGGCTCAGTGGGGCCCTGGAGTTGGGAGCTGGAGGCAAACCAAGCTCCCCCACCCCCCACCCAACCCCACTGCACTGTCCCTGGAGCTCCACCCACCTGCACGTGTCTTTGCTTCAGCAGTGTCTCGTAGCGGTTGGATGGCGGGTAGGGAATGATGACCCCGTAGTTCTTACACTTTCGGCTCGGAAGCGCTTGTCCAGAAGGACACTGGCGAGAGAGAAGGGCGGGGAGAGGAGGACAGTGAATGCGACAGGGAGGGGGCCACAGCCGCCACCTGGCCACACATGTTGCAGGCCACAGCGCCCAGCCACACAACACAGACCACGGCACTCACCCACACAGCCACAGACCGAGGCAGCCATGGCGCCACAGTACATGGCACTTACCACAGCAACCATGGCTCCCTACACAGTTGCAGAACCCAGCAGCCACTGCACCCAGTGCTAGCATTTGTTCAGCTTTTCTCAGGTTCGTAGCCAAGGCCCTCAGGTTCCATTTCACCCCAGAAGCTCAGAGTGCAACACGGATTTATAAGAAAAGACTAAAGCACTTGGCTAAAGGATAGCAGTGGTCAGAGTCATTTCCAGCCGGGCATGGTGCCCATCTGGTGGCTGTGTGCAAGGCAAGCGCCCTCCTGGCTGGACTGTCTCTCCAGCTCCCCAAGCTTCTTTCTCAGGCTGCCCTCTCCAAGACCAGATCCAGAAGACCATGCCCTTGAATGTCCCCCTTGGAGGGAGCAGGTGACAGTGCTTGTCTGGGTGCACTGGTCCTTCGAGCTAGAGTCTGTCTGCCCCAACCCACAGCTGCCTGCTCCCTTGTGCCGTGGAGGCCCCCGCACCTCAGCCAACCATCCCAGGATGGCAGCCCGCAGCCATGCTCTCCTACCTGCCTGCCATGGCCTTGTAGTAAGCAAAGATCTGGTCAGCCAGCTTGTAGACAAACTGATCGAAACACAAGTTCACCTGCAGGAGATGGGGTGGGGGTGGGGATGGTCATTTCAGAGGACTCCGGTACAGACTGGGCGGCAGGTGGCCATCTCAGGCAGCTAAGGACATGTGGCAGCTTTGGGAGTGCGTCTCTGGCCGGGCCCAAAGAAGGTTCATGCATCTCTGGGGAAACCCCAGAGAGGGTGGAGGGAAGGGGTCATGCCCGTGACCATGGACACCAGCTTTAGGACACACGCCTTCATCTCCTCTCCCTGCCCATCCTCTCTGTACCAGCAAACAGGTACACAAACCTAAGTGCATCCTGTCTGCAAACACAGATGTTTCCTTGGACAACCTCAGCTTAGAAACTGTTTCTAATGGACAGGGAGACAGGACAGCTGGGAGGGCAGTTGTCTTGTATGTGGCTAACTTAGAATTGGTCCCTGGTACCCCAAAGGGGCCCCAGGACCCACCAAGAGTGATTCCTGAGTGCAGAGCCAGGAGGAAGCCCTGAGCATCACTGGGTATGGCCCTAAGTAAAAACAAAACTAACTGAGAAACTGCTTCTCAAGTAACACTGGGTGGGCCCTGCCCTCTCCCTGGCCTTGCCATGAAGCACGGAAGGCTAAAGCTGGGCGGTGGCAGCGGGGTGAGCTCCACAGAGTGCCTGGGTCCAGCTTCTCATACCTCCGATTCTTGACCCAGGAGGGTCTCTTCTACCCCACAGACGTGGCTCTGAGCGCACGCAAAAACCTAAGTGCAGCCTAATGAGGCCTCCAGGCCAAGAGTTTCCCTACAGCCCTGCTCTGGGCAAAGCCCTACAGAGGGTGTCAGGGTTTACTCAGACCCTATAACTGTCTTCTGGGTCCTGCTTGGCTGTTCCAGGTACCATGTGGCTTTCTCTGTGCTCCAGGGGCAGGCGGCCAGCCCTGAAAGCATCCCTCAGTCTAGGACTCAATGCCACTGCCCAGCTTTAGCCTTCCTGTGCTTCGTGGCAGGAAGTGGATAAAGCCTGGGTGCCTGCTTGCCAGGGTGGTCACAGAGAAAAGGGGTCTTATCACGCCCTCGCTGCCGAGACTGCAGACTGCCTGTGCCTTGTTTGCTGTGGGTCTAGGGGTCATGCCAACAAGCAGTCAGGGGCTACTCTTGGCTCTGTGCTTTGGGGACCCAGAATATCCTGGGGACGGAACTGAGCTTGGCCTTGAGGACACAGGCAGTCTTTTGGGTGCTTTTCCCGTCCCAAAGGCCAGGGGATGTTGTGCTGATGGCTGGACAGAAGGTAAAATGGATAGATGGCTAGATGGGCAGGCAGACGAGGGCTGCCTAAATGGGGAGACAGACAGGATAGCGGAGAGATGCAGGGGCGGCCGTGTGCCTTCACTCGCCTCAGCCTCGATCTCGTCGTACAGGAACTGCTTCTTGAACTTGGTGAGGGCGTAGTAGGCGCTGTCGTTGTACAGGTCCAGTGGGTACAGCACGTACCTGGGCAGGGGGGAGGGACACAGCCTGCTCTGAGCTCCAGGGCAGGGGGCATTGTCTGCCCGAGGGATAGGAGGGGGAGATGGATGGCGCACTGCTGGGAAAACCCGCCAGCCCCTGGGATCTCAGACAGCTGACGGGGGCCCAGAAATCGAGGGGGTGACCGAGCCACTAAGTCTCGAGGAGACCTCAGGACTCAGCTGTGGAGCTAAGGCAGAGAAGTGCCCCTGCCTGGCCTGCGCCCCAGCCCCCACCCGCCTGGCTCCACCCCTTCCGCCCGCCCCTAGCTCCAACCCCTTGCGTACTCCATCATGGACGGCTCCTTGGTCTCCAGGATGTGATCCGTGAGGATCCAGGGCATGGACATCTCAATAGGGAACTGGATCCGCCGGCCCATAGTCAGCTCCAGGAAGAACTTCGCGGAACCAGAGCTGGGAGAGGTCGCAGCACTGCTGCAGGGCTTCTACGGCGCCAGGGACGAGGGCTCACCAGGGGTCCCCAGCACCCCCACAAGTGCGCCCTCCCATTTCCATCGCCCCCAACAATGCTGTCCTGAAAATACTCAACCCAGAGTGAAAAGCATGTGTTCAGGGACCGAGAGGGATGGCGGCAGGGAGGCGCTCCCTTGCATGCAGCAAGCCGGGTTCGATTCCTTGTATCCCATAGGGTCCCCTAGCCTCGTGAGGGCAGAGCCAGGAGTAACCCGAGCTTGTTGGGTGTGACCCCAAAAGCCAAAAAGCCATCAGATTGCACCCAACCAATGAGACTACATGTATATCTTTATGCAAATGATGGGATGTGCGGAACGAATCGGGCTGGGTATGCAAATAAGGGTTTATAAGAGGACCAATCAGAGGCCAGAGCAATAGTACAGAGGGAGGGCTTTTTGCCTTGTACCCGCCAACCCGGTTCGAGCTCAGACATCTCCTATGGTCTTCCAAGCACCAACGGAAATAATCCCTAGGTGCAGAGCCAGGAGGAACCCTTGAGCATGGCCGGGTGTGACTCAAAACCAACCAAAAAGGAAAAAAAGGAAAAGGACACACATACACAAAAGTCGCCAGACCACATGGTGGCAGGGGCAGGTCCCTGGGTGCTGGCCCTGTGGGGCTGTGATCACCCTCACGGGTGGGTGGCTATGCTGGTCCGCACCCCAGTGATGTGCTGTTTTGCTTAGTCCCCAGCTCCGCCCTGCAGAGGGACACCAGAGATGTGAGCAGGGACACACTGGGGTCCAGCCGGGAGACAAGAGCAGAGAGCAGGGACAGCCCAGGGCCTTTCCTATAAGCTCCTGCAGGATGGGGCAGGACCAATGCACAGCCCGGGCTCCATCCCGCCTCACACGGCCCCCAGCACTGCTGGCCGAGCAGCACAAGTCTGTTTGTGTGTGTGTGTCCCTGTGTGTGCACATGTGTCTGGGTTTATGTCTACTGTGTGTCTGTGTCTCTCTGTGTGTGACTGTGTGTGTCTGTGTGTGGTTCCGTGTGTGTCTGTGTCTGTGTGTGTGTCAGTGAGTGTGTCCCCAGCGTGTGTGTGCAGTGTGTCCTCACCGCTGATGTTGAGCAGGTGTGTGAAGAAGAAGGACTGTTTATGGAAGTCCTCAATGGCCAGCACAATGGGCCCGTCCAGGCTGCTCCTTAGCGTCTTCTTGGAGCCACTTTTGTCGGCGATGAGCGACTCCAGCATGGTGCGCACCATGTACAGCTGCAGAGGGAAGGGCGGGTGACAGGGTCAGGGGGTGGGGGCGGCGTCTGTGTCAACAAACGTGACTCTCGGAAGCAGCGAGGGGGACCCAAGTCAGCCTGCAGAGAGGCTCTGTCCCGGCCCACCCACACCAAAGGACGCGGGCCGTGTGGTGGCCCAGCGCCTACCTCCCTGGCCCCTCCCAGAGGGGCATGGCTCCAAAGCAGGCAGCCATGGCAGGTACCCCCGTGTGATGCTGGATGGCAGAGCCTGCTCTGGGCCCATTTCCTCGACTGCTGACTTTGGGGACAGGGAGAAGACGGGGGGGTCTGAGAAGAACCAGACCCTTTTCTCAAGCCATCCCCTGCCTACCAGCATGAACCAGTGGTAGCCAAGCCCACTGATCCGAGGCCAGTCCATGGGCCATGCTGGAGCACAGCTGTGCCGGGAAAGGGGGTATTTAGATAGCAGGGAGGGGGCTGCTACTAGCCCCTGCACCCCCAAGGCTTGCGGTCTTGCATGTGAGGGTGCAAGAGAGAATCTAGAACATTCTGACTGAGGGCCAGAAGGCTAGTGTTTCCTGTCCCTTGGAGGCGGTGCCCACACCAGTCCAGTAGTAACTTTATACCAGGCTAGTGTACCCTGCCCTGGGGGAGCGGTGCCCACACCAGCCCGGCAGTGGCTTTATACCAGGCTAGTGTACCCTGCCCTGGGGGCGGTGCCCACACCAGCCCGGCAGTAGCTTTATACCAGGCTAGTGTACCCTGCCCTGGGGAGGCGGTGCCCACACCAGTCCGGCAGTGGCTTTATACCAGGCTAGTGTACCCTGCCCTGTGGAGCAGTGCCCACACCAGCCCGGCAGTGGCTTTATACCAGGCTAGTGTACTCTGCCCTGGGGAGCGGTGCCCACACCAGTCCAGTAGTAACTTTATACCAGGCTAGTGTACTCTGCCCTGGGGAGCGGTGCCCACACCAGCCCAGCAGTGGCTTTATACCAGGCTAGTGTACCCTGCCCTGTGGAGCAGTGCCCACACCAGCCCGGCAGTGGCTTTATACCAGGCTAGTGTACCCTGCCCTGGGGGAGCGGTGCCCACACCAGTCCAGTAGTAACTTTATACCAGGCTAGTGTACCCTGCCCTGGGGAGGCGGTGCCCACACCAGCCCGGCAGTGGCTTTATACCAGGCTAGTGTACCCTGCCCTGGGGAGCGGTGCCCACACCAGCCCGGCAGTAGCTTTATACCAGGCTAGTGTACCCTGCCCTGGGGAGCGGTGCCCACACCAGTCCAGTAGTTACTTTATACCAGGCTAGTATACTCTGCCCTGGGGAGGCGGTGCCCACACCAGCCCGGCAGTGGCTTTATACCAGGCTAGTGTACCCTGCCCTGGGGGAGGCGGTGCCCACACCAGCCCGCAGTGGCTTTATACCAGGCTAGTGTACTCTGCCCTGGGGGGCGGTGCCACACCAGCCCGGCAGTGGCTTTATACCAGGCTAGTGTACCCTGCCCTGGGGAGGCGGTGCCCACACCAGCCCGGCAGTGGCTTTATACCGGGATCGGCAGCCTCTTCGGCCTTGAGCGCCACCAGGGGGTGAAACATAGCCCTCGGGGCCATTGGCAGGCCTAGGACATAGACAGGAAGGGGAGTGGGAGGGAAGGAGAGATAGGGAAGAGGGAGAGAGAGAGAGAAGAGAAAGAGGGAGGGAGAGAGAGAAGAGCGACAGCTATTGTACACGGCGGGGAAGCTGACAAAGCTACAGGAACCGCTTGGCCCAACACCTTCTTGGCTGCCCCGAAACCCAGCACCTGGCAAGGAGCGGAGGGGCTGCTTTCCCCTCTCCTGCAGGCCCCTCCTCTCTGCCCCCCATGCTGATGTTGCCTAAGAGATGACCCCTGGGAGGCGGCTCTGGATCTAGCTGTTTGGGGGTCCTCTGCCCCCTCCATGGGGCTCAATCCCCTGCTTCCACAGTGCACTGGACTTCCCTGGATGGACAGCACCACAGCTGGACCACTTGGAGGGCATTGGAGACCTGGTCTTCCACCGGCCACTGCCCTGAGGCTTGCACAGGTCACTCGTACCCCTCCAAGCATCCAACAGGGGGGGGGACCATAAGGATCCATCTGGAGATGTGTCCACTGTGTGCGTGTGACTGAGGGACAGAGCCTCCATCTCCCATGACCATGCCCATACCCATAACCACGCCCTGATATGCAGATCACTCTGCCACACCCCTTATGCAGATCACTCACAAGCCACACCATGACCACTTCCTGATATAAGTCACTCTGTCACACCCTTGTGCAAATCACTCACAAGCCACGCCCGTGACCACACCCTGATCACTCTGCCGTGCCCCTTATGCAGATAACTCACATGCCACACCCATAACCATGTTCTGATGTGTAGGTCCCGCTCTGCCATGCCGCCCCATACGCAGATGTCGCTGACACGCAGCTCAATTCTTGCTACACCAGCTATACGCAGATAAATCCCAGGCCATGCCGCAACGTGTCCCTTCCACACTCGGCAGACACAAACAGGGAGGAGGTGACAGTGAGGAAAGGAGGGTGGAAGAAAGCTTGATGGTCTGATGAGCCAGCAGTTTCAGCCTGGGGCTAGTGTAAAGACAGATCTCCAGCATCCCATAGGGTCCCCAGAGCACCGTCAGGAGTGACTCTTGAGTCAGGAGGATCCCCTGAGCATCGCGGGTGTGACTCCCTCAAAAAAATTAAAATGGGGGCTGGAGCGATAGCCCAGCGGGTAGGGCGTTTGCCTTGCACGCGGCTGGCCTGTGCTGGCCCGGGTTCGATCCCCGGTATCCCATATGGTCCCCCGAGCACCGCCAGGAGTGGTTCCTGAGTGCAGAGCCAGGAGTAACCCCTGAGCATCGCCGGGTGTGACCCAAAAAGCAAAAAAAAAAAAAAAAAAAAAAATTAAAACAAAAACAAAAAAACAGCAATTTGGGAAATGTCCCCAAATGCTATTGCCTGAAGGTGGCAGCAAGGATTTGAGACACATGCCAGGGTTAGGGCGCGGTTTAGAGCCTTAGGTTCAGAAACCCTCTGGAAACTTGGGGTGTCTCTTGGTTCCTAGACTTTCTCGGAGGTGCCAGGAGGGTTTCCATATTTACTGCTGGGGAGAATGGGACTGTAGAGAAATAAAGGATCGCAGCGAGCTCTGTCCAGGGCTGTCCCTTTATATCAGGATTGGCAGAGCTCAGAGTCCAGACAGCTGTACAGATAGCCCAGCAAGTCAGGGCTGGTCTGGGGAATACTCAAGCTCGGGCAGGGTGGGGTTCAGGAGCTCATAGCTTCTGCTTTGAACTCTCGTGCTTTGGAGTCTGGGGTACAGAGCTCAGAGCTCCCCACAAGGATGCCCAGCTGAGGTGCACAGAGAGGAACTGAATGTGCCCGGGGTGGCCAAGTGAGGATGCCACCGAGTCTAGGAACACTCAGATGAGTGCCTGTTTTGTTTTGGCACCACACTGAAGGTGCTCAGGGCTCCTCCCGCTCTGTGCTCAGGCATCACCCCTGCTGAGGCTCAGGAGACCATATGTGGAGACGGGTGTCAAACAAGGCAAGTGCCCCCCGCACTGGCTACCTCCCTGGCCCCAAATCTCCTGAATCTTTCCAGAGCTCCTGCCTCTTTCAAAGCAAGTCTAACTACTGGCCCCTGTCCTGTCTTCCCAAGGGCCCCCTCCATGCCTTGCCCACACCTGGTGTACGGCCTAGAAGCTGTCTAGTGTCTGCAGGCACTTACCTGTGTACTGGACGGTCCCACGGCACGTCAGGCACCTTGATGTCAAATCCACCCTTGGGGTCCTTCTCCCCCCCCTCAAGCACGGGTCGTTGGGGGGCTCACGGCCCCCTCCCAGTCGCAGATGGTTTTCCGAATGGCCTGCAGGACGCTGGAGAAGGAAAAGCGAGACTCGGGGCCAGCCCAGCTTGTTTGCAGAGTGATGAAGAGTCCCCAGCTCTGCCCTGAGAACTCGCGGGCCCAGGAAACATGCTTGACCCCAGGTCGCCTGCCCAAAGGATCTGGGATGACAAGCATGGGGGTGGGGGGTAGCCCGAAGCCAGTGTAGTAGCAGTGCCCTGGGGACTCCGTAAGGGAGGGTGGCAGCCTTTCCAGTGTTTCGTGGCCTTGGTGGCAGCTGTTTTACTCCCCTGCCCACCTAAGGACAGCTGCTAGGGTACAGGCTTACCCAGAAATAATCTTATGCCTGTCTCTCAACAGCAATAGCCCTCTCACACGTATGCTGTGAAGGTTGGGGAAACGGAAGCACAGCAGGGAGGTGAGCTTAGTTCCAGCATAGATAAGGGCGTGAGCTCCAAGCCCAGGACATCTGGTCTGGGTATGTCCAGCCCCACTATCTGACTCCTAAGAAGGTCTCTGGGAACTTGCTAGAAGGGTCAGTGTGTGTTCTCGAGGGGCAGCATGCTAAGGAACTTGACCTGAGGCAGCTCTGGGTACCCTAAAGTCTTATGTCCCCTGGTTTATGCACATCCCCAAATTTTGATCACCCCAATTTCTTCTTTCAATTTTGCTTTTTTGGGTCACACCCAGCAATGCTCAGGTGTGTGTGTGCACTCAGGAATACTCCTGGCAGGGCTCAGAGCACCCGATGGGATGCCAGGGATGGTACCTGGGTTCACCACGTGCAAAGGCAAATTCTTTACCCACGCTGCTATCACTCCAGCTCCCAACACCCCGATTTCTTGTGTACCCCTATTTTCAGATGCAGTATGAGAGGGAGTGTTAAAGCAGTCTTCCAGTGCAGACCCCAATTTTCGTCTTCTTTGGGGGGGCCCACCCAGCAGTGCTCAGAGCTTACTCCCAGCTCTGCACTCAGGGATCACTACTGCTGGTGCTCGGGGACCACATATGGTGCCGGCGATCAATCCTGGGTTAGGCACCAACAAAGCAAAGCAAAGCAAACTCCCTCCCTGCCCACTCATCTCCCCAGCTCTCAATCGGTTTCTGTGCATCCGAGTCGGGATACACCCCAACTTCTCGTGAGCCCCTGGTTCCCAATATCCCCTCCATTTCGGCACCCTTGTTGGCAGAAAGCAGATCAAAAGGATGTGCTGAGGTCTGACGGATACTGCCTATTGCTGTCTCCCAACGGAGATAGGGGTGCGGGTTTCCCTGGAGACTGTCTCCACGAACAGAAACACGGACCCTGCTATTGTGGGTCATTTCCCTACGTCACCTCTCCTTGTTGGCTGTAGCAAGTAGAAGAGGGAGTCTAATGGATGCTGCCAGGGATGCAGACAGAAAACAGGTTTTTCAAAAAAAAAAAAAAAAAAAGAAAAAAGAAATAAAACAGGGTTTTCCTGTGTTCTGTTTCTCTAAAGCAGACCCAGTAATATTTTGCCATCTCGGGCTGGTCAGGAAGGCTGACTGTGCAAACTGTCACACCTTCTCTTGTTTGGGTCTCATTTCACCTAGATAGCACCCCATGTTGTCTAGTTTGTCTAGTTGTTTATCTAGTTTTGTTAGCTGTTTGTCTCCTTCCAATCATCTGCATCTCATATGCTAAATATGTGGAATGCCTTTGTAGTGTAAAACTATGTACCCTTAACTCTAATTTGTGTTGTTATTTGATGCTATTGGGTATATAAGAAGCTGGGGTCGTAGTGTAAGCTGCCAGCTGCCAAAATGAACACGCTGTCCCTCCAGCCGGTGATTATTAAAAATCAATGAAAATACATTTTCGTGAGGTCTCATCTCTGCGCCCCTTGTTTAACACATCCTTCTTTCATCACAGCCACTTCCTGTGGCCACGCCCACCTGATGAGCACATTCTTCTTCTTGCGCACAGCCTGTCGCAGTGGCTCCCGCAGGGTGACCTGCGCAAAGTCCTGCAGCGCAGCGTAGATGGTGTTGCGGATCGCCTGGTTGAAGAGCGCTCTCCATGCGGCCCATGAGCACCTGCAGGCCCTTAATCATGGCGATCACCTGCCGGGCGGGACGGCATGGGAGGGTCAGGTTGGCCGTGCACACAGGGTTGGGGTGGGGGGTATCCCTGCGACTCCCCTGCTCAGACTGTCCGGCTGTCTGGACAAGGCCTCACGCTCCCGGTGGGCTTCACAGTGCCAAGCCCATCGTGTGTGTGTGCAGGGGGCAGGCCCACCCGAGGGGTGTGTGTGTGTGTGAGTGTGTGTGTGTGTGTGTGTGTGTGTGTGTGCAGGCCCACCCGGTGTGTGTGTAGGGGCAGGCCCACCCCAAGGTGTGTGTGTGTGTGTGTGTGTGTGTGTGAGTGTGTGGGTGCAGGCCCACCCCGAGGTGTGTGTGGAAGGTCCACCGGTGTGTGTGTATGTGTGTCTGTGTGTGTGTTTGTGTAGGGACAGCCCCACCCTGAAGTGCTTTTGTGTGTGTGTGTGGGGGCAGGCCCACTCCGAGGAACACTGAATCGGGGTCTTTCCACAGGTACCCACAGACCTGAATATTTTTTCACCCTGAAATACTCCCAAGAGATGTCTAGAATCTTTATCTTTGAAGTAACTTGGGCCATCTGCTGTGTTCCATTGCTCCACCCTGGTGCAAGTGTCATGAGTGGGGGTGTGGTGTCCTCCTGCTGCCCCTTCCTCACCCTGTTTCATGCTGTGGAACCCGCCCTGGAGGCAGGGCAAGCCTGGCCCTCACTTGGACGCACAACATCCAGGACTTATTCTGGGTTGAGACTCCACACAACTTTAAGTCCCGACCTCCTGCAGAGGACGTGAGCAGAAGCTACTGTGCCATGCAGCTGCCCATGTCTAGAACCGACCCAAAGAGGAGGCCTGGGTGGCCTTTGGGTGTGCCTTTGCATGTGCAAATGTGCAGAATGCACAGTGTGTAGGGGGGTAGACTGGGGCAAAGTCCAGTAGGGCCAGCCCAGTAGGGCCAGCCAGGGCCAGGTCGTCCTGCCCCAGCCCTGCCACACCACTGGGGGTGGCCTACAAGCTTCAAACAGGGATGTCAAGGCCATAGCGGCTGCTGTGTGGATTTTATGGCCATGTTTTAGTGTGTCATTTTGGCAGGGTCATGGAAAAACGAGTTGAAGGAGAAAATAAGTGATTATCTCCAGGAGATGATGTGCTAGGAGAATCTGGTTTCTTTCTGTTTGGGGTCAAACCCAGAGGTGCTCAGGACTGAATCATGCTCTGGGCTTCGGCTGACCCCAGCTCTGTGCTCAGGGCTGAAGCCTGCTCTGTCCTCAGTGCTGGCTCCTGCTCTGTGCCCAGGGCTGACCCCGCTCTGTGCTCAGGGCTGGCTCCTGCTCTGTGCTCAGGGCTGACCCCTGCTCTGTGCTCAGGGCTGACTCCCTGCTCTGTGCTCAGGGCTGACCCCTGCTCTGTGCTCAGGGCTGACCCCTGCTCTGTGCTCAGGGGCTGACTCCCTGCTCTGTGCTCAGGGCTGACTCCCCTGCTCTGTGCTCAGGGCTGACCCCTGCTCTGTGCTCAGGGCTGACTCCCTGCTCTGTGCTCAGGGCTGACCCCTGCTCTGTGCTCGGGGCTGGCTCCTGCTCTGTGCTCAGGGCTGGCTCCCTGCTCTGTGCTCAGGGCTGACTCCCTGCTCTGTGCTCGGGGCTGACTCCCTGCTCTGTGCTCGGGGCTGACCCCTGCTCTGTGCTCAGGGCTGACCCCTGCTCTGTGCTCAGGGCTGACTCCCTGCTCTGTGCTCAGGGCTGACTCCTGCTCTGTGCTCAGGGCTGGCTCCCTGCTCTGTGCTGGGGCTGACGCCTGCTCTGGGCTTGGGGCTGACTCCCTGCTCTGTGCTCAGGGCTGACTCCTGCTCTGTGCTCAGGGCTGACTCCCCTGCTCTGTGCTCAGGGCTCACTCCTGCTCTGTGCTCGGGGCTGACCCCCTGCTCTGTGCTCCAGGGCTGGCTCCTGCTCTGTGCTCAGGGCTGGCTCCCTGCTCTGTGCTCGGGGCTGACTCCCTGCTCTGGGCTTGGGGCTGACCCCTGCTCTGTGCTTAGGGCTGACTCCCTGCTCTGTGCTCAGGGCTGACTCCCTGCTCTGTGCTCAGGGCTGACTCCTGCTCTGTGCTCAGGGCTGACTCCCTGCTCTGTGCTCAGGGCTGACTCCCTGCTCTGTGCTCAGGGCTGACTCCTGCTCTGTGCTCAGGGCTGACCCCCTGCTCTGTGCTCAGGGCTGGCTCCCTGCTCTGTGCTCAGGGCTGACCCCCTGCTCTGTGCTCAGGGCTGACTCCCTGCTCTGTGCTCAGGGCTGACTCCTGCTCTGTGCTCAGGGCTGACTCCCTGCTCTGTGCTCGGGGCTGACTCCCTGCTCTGTGCTCAGGGCTGACCCCTGCTCTGTGCTCAGGGCTGACTCCTGCTCTGTGCTCGGGGCTGACTCCCTGCTCTGTGCTCAGGGCTGACTCCCTGCTCTGTGCTCAGGGCTGACTCCCTGCTCTGTGCTCAGGGCTGACCCCTGCTCTGTGCTCAGGGGCTGACCCCTGCTCTGTGCTCAGGGCTGACTCCCTGCTCTGTGCTCGGGGCTGACCCCTGCTCTGTGCTCAGGGCTGACTCCCTGCTCTGTGCTCAGGGCTGACTCCTGCTCTGTGCACAAGGCTGACTCCTGCTCTCTAGCTGACTCCTAGGCTCAGGGGCCCCTGTGGGGTCCGGAACCCAGGTTGGCCTTGTGCAAGGCAAGTGACCTCCCCACTGTGGTTGTTTTCAGGTCATCCCTTGAACTTGATATTTTTGTAATCAACCTGCATGAATGTCTCTTTCTACTTCGTCCAGGGTCAGGCTTCTGTTCACGACCATCTGGGCCAATGGCACTGGAAGCACTGATGAGGCAGACAGCATAGACTCCTCTGGGAACCCCCACACCCACCCCCAAACCCAACACTCTTGTTCATTTCTTGGCTGTGAAGGGGGTGGGCCAGGCACTTCTTCCAGACATCTGCTTTTCATTCGTTCATTCGTTTCCTTCCTTCCTTCCTTCCTTCTTTCCTTCCTTCTTTCCTTCCCTCCTCCCTCCCTCCTTCCTTCCTTCCTTCCTCCCTTTTTTTCTCTTTCTCTCTCTCTCTGGGGTGGGGGTTGCCCACACCTGAAGACAGTGCTCAGGGTTTATTCCTGGCTCTGCACTCAGGATGACTTCTGAGTCATCCTGACTCATATCTGGGTGCCAGGGACTGAACCACAGGTCTTGTGTGCATGATGGGGGCCTTGTCCCTCTGTGCTGTCCATCTGGCCCTGACCTCACTTTCCTTACAGGACGGATACTTTCTTTGGGGGGTCTTAGGAACACACGTGTCCTATCACTCCTAGGATGTTTCTTTGTTGTTGTTCTCTTGTTTTAGTTTGTGATTTTTGAGGGTTCTAGACATGGCAGTGCTCAGGGCTTACTCCTGGCTCTGCTCTCAGGGGGTCACTCCTGGTAGGGGCTCAGGGGGCCCTATGGGGTCCCGGAGATCAAACCTGAGTGAGCCGCGTGCAAGGCATATGCCAAACCTGCTGTACTATGGCT